>JAHZND010000362.1:0-19160 GCA_027744115.1 Acrocyrtus sp. NNG-2020
CTTGCAGTGCTTATTGTTGACGAGTTGCTGCTCTTTTTCTTGGTTCTTTTAACTAACACAAATAAAATAATATGTAGGGATGTCCTTCAACTAAAAATTTCCTAATATGGTGCAGCTGCACTGCAGCATCATTTAAAATGACACTAAAACTTTGAAACGTTATGTTGCAAAGCTCTTTATAGTATTTACCGGTTCTCGTAGCGAGAAGTTCCCGTCTAGAAACCAACACCGTTGAAAATCACTATTCCTCCCTAAGAATGAAGAACAGTTCTACAGATTTTAACAGATATAATGCAAGATGCAGAGTTAGATAAAGGGAGGCTGCTACTACATTGATGGTGCACGTTGACAGACAGGAAAGTGATTGCAGTACTAAACGGTGAAAGTACAAAGTAAGTAATTGTGCTTTGGCTGTGTGGGATTATCAAGAGATGCTCTTGTGAATTTCCACTTCCGCCCACTTTTGTCTGTTGAAGAGGATGAATTGAATTTTTTAAAAGAGAAATGGTTACGTTACCTGAATCACCTAATTTAATAAGGTCCTTAAGTCCGCTCCCACTTTTCAATTTCTAGCCTGCTAACGAGCTTCTACTCCCTTGCGCAACTTTTGGCTTTTAGCTGCGTTTTGATGGGAAACTATTTTTCAACTCGTAACATCTCCTGAGTCGCCCTCGCCTTATATGTAATTAAATTGACCTTCTCGTGTAACGAAACTAGGGTTTGCTTTTGTTCCGTTCTTCCTTCGGGGAATTTTTCTGGTAATTGGTATTTTAATGAATGGGGAACACTTTTGGTTATATTGTTAGAGCCACAGTGTTTACAAAACATGTCTTTCTAATGAGGTGGCTGCTGGGAAGGGGAAATGTTTTGATTCTGATGAGAGCATCATATTTCCATGAAAAGGAGAGTATATTCTTTTGATTATATTCATATAATCTGCCAGATCACAATCAATCCGAAAAGCACGAGTCAAGGTAAAAAAAAAGTTTGTTTGCTTTGACGTGACTGGTAGGTAGTGAGTAAATGATATTAGCGTAATAAAGGGTTTGGCTTGTTATTTTATAACACCAAAGATGTGCTTTAATTTATGATACTACCTATATGAGTTCTTTTGTTCCTAAACGCAAGTGGCAAACGCTCCAAATTCACTTGCAATACTGCAAATTGCAGATACTACAGTAGAACGCAGGTAGATGTTTTGCAGTCGCCTTTGAGCCCTAAAATGGAGCAAAAGTGCTGTGCGATACCCATTTTGAAATGGAGATGAAACGTTATATATGGGTTGACAGAAACCGAGATCGACATGGAACAGTTTCCGAGATAGCTGAATAAATACCTATGTGCAATATTGGAATGGAGTAGTGACATCGCCCCCTCCTTTGACATACATACTATCTCTGAATGAGTAGGTACCTAATCAGTAGCTTACAGTAATAACTTACTCCTACGCATCCTTTAAGAGCGACCTTCGGTTGCAGCACGTTGATTCTGGAAGGTGAGCTGAAGTGAGTAATATAAATTGCTCAATAATGCAAATACATAGTGTGTAAGTGAAACGGACTTTAATATCCCAACCGTATCATCATCTCGCATAAAATTCATGTTTTTGGCAGAGTTTCATAACGCTCTGTAATATGATATGTACTGGAGCTGTAGTGGCGAGATTGCAGATTTCTTAACGTTGGAAAAGGCCTCTGGCTTCTAAAAAGTTCTTAAATTTCCTTTTTCCTTCCTTTCTAGAGTGAAACTCAAGAGAAAGAAGGAGAATTTCAAGAGATCATCAACTCACTCAAGACAGAAGTGGCTACGCTAAAAGTAAATCGCCTTGTGACAGCGCCAGTATGCAATCCTCCCGTGAATCCGAAGAGTACCGTGGAATTTCAAAGACTCCAAGAAAACTCTGAATTAAAGTCTCAGCAACTTTTGGAATTGCGCAAGGAAATTCTCGTACTGCAAAGAAAGCTATCTGAAAAGGTAAATAAAGCATGTTTACTCGGTCTCAATTTCGCAATGTCAACTTATTACGTTGCTTCTACTTCATTGCTAATCGATGTTGGGATTAATTTGATTCTTATGGCTGGTGTTTTGAATTTTAGGTCAGATCGCCTGTCAGGACAAAACAGGACAATCCTCCCGTGAATCCGAAGAGTACCGTGGAATTTCAAAGACTCCAAGAAAACTCTGAATTAAAGTCTCAGCAACTTTTGGAATTGCGCAAGGAAATTCTCGTGCTGCAAAGAAAGCTATCTGAAAAGGTAAATAAAGCATGTTTGCTCGGTCTCAATTTCGCAACGTCAACTTATTACGTTGCTTCTACTTCATTGCTAATCGATATTGGGATTAATTTGATTCTTATGGCTGGTGTTTTGAATTTTAGGGCAGATCGCCTGTCAGGACAAAACAGGTAGCAACTAGCCAGATTGCTTCTCAAGAGAAAGAGAAAGAATATCAGAAAACTATTACTGGGCTTAACAAGCAAGTAAGAACTTTGCAGAGGATACTGTATAGTAAAGAAGAATCTGCCCCACCACCACCTCCGCCTGCTTCAGAAATAACTAGATCAAATCAAATGCAACGAGCCAAGTCGGATGTAGGAGCAAGAAGTCGAAGTCGTAGTACGAGCACTACGAAACAACAGCCACAACAACAAAAACCTGCTTTGAGAAATCCCGGAGTTGACGCTTCCGATATCATTTCGAAGAGTAAATATGAGACGATTTAGCAATCTAACTACTCTTTTATAAAATTCATTAAAATTGAAACACGTAAAAGTCTACAGAAAAAAGTTTTGTAACCTTTTGATGTTTGAATTTATTTTAAGAATCAGGTGCCACTCTTAACAAATCTGTGGGCATGAACACGGGCAAAATCCTGCAGGCGTCTCTTCATTGTATGGAACAGGAACGTGAAGAATTTGAAAATATTATTGAAGACAAAAATAAGATTATTTTTGACAAAGAGAAAACTGTGAGTGGCAGAGTCAATTTCTATTGCTTTTACTTGAATGTTTAATTAAGATATATTTACGAACTGTAGTGAGCTAACTACTGATATTTATTTACAGATTCTTGATTTGAGAAAGCAAATTGAAAACTTAAAAAGACAGTTACCTGAAGGGGAGGTAGTGGACCCTGGATTGATAGATGAACTAAGATCTCGAATAATTACTCAAAACAAAGTGATTCAAACTTTAAAAGATCACCTTTCATCTTTTAAGAAACTAGAAATGGAGAGTTTATTACTACGTGAGGAGAAACGCACATTGGAACGGCTAGCTGAAGACTTACAAAGGAAACTGGATTTTGCACAAAGCCTAGTCAAACCTGTAAGAAATCTTATTATGCGAGCAGCTTGCGGATATGCCAGTCAATTTGATTAAATTGTCTATTATATGAAATTAGAACGGGGAGTTAGAGCCATAATGACGTCTTCTTGCTCTTTATACTGTCAGTTTTGCTAACAATAATGTCTCTATTATTGCGTATTCCACAGGAAAATGAAGTGCTAACCGTGCTCTCAGAGAAAGTTGCTGAGCTTAGCTCAAGATACTACAGGCGAGAAAGGCAGTTGGACTCTCTGTTGAACGTTCTTTCTGTAAAGACAACAACTGGGGGTGGAGGAGCAATGGCAATATCAAGTAGTAGCAGCAATGATAGTGTTGATGGTGCTGTTGGATTCCTGCATTCCGCCAATCTATCACCACGACGGAGATTACCATTGGATCAATTTAGCAATAATAATGGATCTCTTGGGGGCCAACTACTCACATCATCATCAGTTGTAGGGAAAGGTCGCTCTTCTGGATTAATCTCAGCGGATATTCTCCACATGGTCGATCTCTCTCCAACCAACTCTCTCCAACTTTTTAATACAGAACCCGATCTTCCAGAGATGTAAAAATGGAAAAACGTTTTGAAACCTTGTTCTTTGTATACTCTCACTATAGTCCTATATAAAGAATGATTATAGCGCAATTTATAATGAAATAATAAGAAACGTCTTTCGTATAATTCTTGTATAACTTGGTATTATTCCAATGTCTGTATTAAATCAAATACGCTTATTTG
This sequence comes from Acrocyrtus sp. NNG-2020, assembly GCA_027744115.1. NCBI lineage: Eukaryota > Metazoa > Arthropoda > Collembola > Entomobryomorpha > Entomobryidae > Acrocyrtus > Acrocyrtus sp. NNG-2020. Next base: position 4,068 of record JAHZND010000362.1, read on the forward strand.
TATAGGTAGGTGGTGATGTAATTTTGTAATGAAAAACGTTTTGAAACCTTGTTCTTTGTATACTCTCACTATAGTCCTATATAAAGAATGATTATAGCGCAATTTATAATGAGATAATAAGAAACGTCTTTCGTATAATTCTTGTATAACTTGGTATTATTCCAATGTCTGTATTAAATCGAATACGCTTATTTGTATAGGTAGGTGGTGATGTAATTTTGTAATCTAGAGACTAGGTTGATAGCATTACTTTGGTCGGGCCTTGCTAGGATTTCGTAGATACATACTCTCTAGAGTAATTAGCTTAAGTGGTCCAAACTGATAGAGTACACATATAGTATTGGTATGTTTCGGAATGGTATCAACACAGAGTAGTGACTAATGATCACAATCAGTAAGTCAACATGTAGAATTGATCTGCACTACATATGCACAATTTCTACTTATGTCAATGCCTTTTTAGTCTTTTATATATCTCAATCAACTACATATAGGTAATGTAGTGTATACGGGTGTGTGTACTACACACACTGTGTAGGCATACCTTGATACCTTGTAGTAGAGAAAGCACAGTTCTAAATTAAATTGTACAATTTGATGTCCTCCTAATACGTTAGGCATAATATGTACATCGTGAATTATACTTTTTTAGACCATTAGTAGTTCCTTAACAGCTGTAGAAGTAGGTAAATCGATTTTAATTTAGTTGCTTGACATAGTCATATTTTTATGATTTTGTGAATATTTATTTATGTCGCTCTTGTGCTATAAATATATCTTTTCTACGTATGATTAAGCTTAAGTGATCTAATGATAGTAAATACGACACAATGCCAGTCATTTTGATGCTCCTTTTCTAGAATGCTCATTATAAGTTTATTGTACACTTCACAAATGTTTACACCAAGTGTGTTCTAGCCGAAATTATATTTGTTTTATACACAGATTTTACAAGATTTTTTGAACAAAAGATATAAGTTTACGTTTAATACGTTTGCTTTAAAGTAATTGACTACATAGTTAAATACAGAACTTACTTTTTAAAAAGTACTTACGATAACTTTTTCACAAAATAAACAAAGTCATCGAGTAGTATAAGCTAGAAAGATTTACTCTACGAGAAATAGAATTAGAAAACAGAGAAGATCGAGTAAAAGGTTAAAGAAATAGAGATATTCGGAAGAAAGAAAGACAGTAGAGAAAGAGAAAGAGTGAGCTAGTCTTGGCTACAAGTTGTGTCTACTTTCAGCAAGCGTTAACATTGTGCAGATCTACTTCTAACACTACATTTTCAAAAGCTTGTTCAGATTGCCTATCATGCAGTTTGCTTAAAGTTTACAAATTTTGTTTCTGATTTTGTTCACTTTGACAAAGCACAATAAAATATATTTTGTGTTCAAAAAGTATTTTTCTTTCATTCTTTCTATGTACAGTTTGTTGTCTACTAGAAACCTACTAGAAAAAGATTATCAACAATTTAATTGAGTCTTTTGGCAGGAAGAGGAGATATCTCATTACCTGACTTCGGATTCAATTGAGACAGCAGAAATTGAGACGTCATGTATACATCCATACATATGAAATTGAGACAGCAGAGAATAATTTTGTCAATGGTGGCAGATTACTAGCGGGGATGCATAATCATCCCTTTTAGTATCTGTCTTTGTAGATCAATTGTTGTAAGCACTACATTGTTCAAGTTTCAGTCATACCATACCCTCCATCATTATCTTACATTTTAGCTAGCCACAGCGAATTTACTCAACCTTTTGTTTCTTGCTTTGGCTGTACATCATGAGAAGAGCTGCACCACCAAAAACAGCGCTGGTAAGCTGAATTCCATGTGGAGAATTCAGGTTTTGAAGATGGAGAAAGTTCCTCCTGCAGGCACAAAAAATAACACAATTATATCTAGCCAATTTTAGTACGTAATTAAAGTCTAATGATCTATTTACCATAGATATGTATTTTCCCAGATTCCTTTGTTCAAAAATGTTTGTCCTGCGCTCATCACGGTATTCCCTGATCATTCTGTTTTCGTTCTCCTTTTCTGAAATTCGGGCTTCGCTTAGAGCTCGAACAATACCCTTAGTTTCAAGCGCAGGTGAGATGATGCGTCTGGATTCAGTCCGGCGTTCGTCTGCAACCTCTCTTACAAATCGTCTTGTGTCATCTCGAGCTGCTCGACGATCATCTGTGTTTTCACGAACTTGTCGGCGTGCCTCAGCGGCTCTGGAACGAGCGCCATCTTCTCTTATAACACGACGGGATTCTTCTCTTATGCGAGAATCTTCACGAGCTGCCTTTGTGATCTCTACTCGAGCACGGGAGGCTTCCCGAACTGAACGGCGATTGACATCTCGAACTCGCGACTCCTCTCGCACAGACCTTCTTGCTTCATCTCGAACTCGGTTAAGAGATGAATCGTCTCTTACCATACGGCGAGACTCATCTCGAACTCGAGATTCATCTCTGGCCATTCTCTGAGTCTGGCCTCGAACCCGGTTAGTGTCATCCCTTACCATTCGCCGACTTTCATCCCGGACCCTGGCGCTGTCATCTCGGACCATTCGTCGACTATCGTCCCGGACCCTGGCGCTGTCATCTCGGACCATTCGTCGACTATCGTCCCGGACCCTGGCGCTGTCATCTCGGACCATTCGGCGACTATCGTCCCGGACCCTGGCGCTGTCATCTCGGACCATTCGTCGACTATCGTCTCGGACCCTGGCGCTGTCATCTCGGACCATTCGCCTACTGTCACCCCGAACCCTGGCGCTGTCATCCCTTACCATTCTTTGGCTTTCATCTCGTACGCGGACCTCTCGAGCCCGAACTTCATCTACCCTTGACATTCGCCTAGTTTCATCTCGCACGCGAGATTCGTCTCGGACACTTTTGCGGCTTTGATCCCGCACACGGTTATTGTCGTCTCGAACCCTGGCACCCTCATCCCTGACCATTCGTCGGCTTTCATCCCGGACACGTGCATCTTCAACCCTCGCCATACGTCTAGTTTCATCACGTACTCTTGCACTGTCGTCCCTGGCCAGTCTCCTGCTTTCATCTCGAACACGTGAAGCCCGCATTGTGTCATCCCTTGCCACTCGCCGACCAGCTTCTCGCACACGAGCGGATTCCTCATTTCGTTCCGTTTGGCGGCTCAAGCTCCTTTCTCGTCGTTCCTCAACTTGCCTTCGGTTGTCATTCCTCATCCTGCTAATTCGGGCTTCCTCATTATCAATTGATCTTCGCTCAGCAAGTCTTCGTTCTACTGCTGGTTGATTTCTGACTTCCCTTCTTTCCATTTCCCTGCTTTCTCGTACCATTCGCCTCTCATCAGATTCCATCCGGCTCAGGCTTCGTGACCTCCTATTGTCCAAACGTCTATCTGCTTGATTGTCCATTCGTACAAGCCTGTCTTGACTCAAGCTGCGACCCACTCTGCTCCCTTCTTCTGTCCGCACAATCCTAGCTGTCCTGGGTGAGTCAGCTCGGACAAGTTGTTGCTGTGACACCCGTCGTGTCATCAGGGTCACCCTTTCATCAGGTGGGGTGTCACGCACAAGTCTGATACGTGCTTGGTCTGTTGGTGACAGAGTGCGCCGTTGCTCATCCAAGCGGACTTCACGAATTCTCGAATCTGTTGCTCTTGCCAATTTCTCACTGAAACGGGCCACCGCTTCTCTACTAAAGCTCTCAATCCTGTTGTGGAGCACCTCAGAGCGCACAAAGCGTTCATTTTGGAGAAGGCAGAGTGAAAACAGGGCTAGACCTAGAGCGAACGAGTATTTGTTCATTTTTATCCCAAAAGGGAAACTCAACTTTCTTTAAAAACTGAGGATAAAGTTTCTATTTTGAGGATGGTAAAAGTATTTGATAAAATTTGTTTTATAAAATATTTTCTTTTCAGAAATTTTGAAAACGAAAAGTAAGAAACTGGATCTGGAAACTTTGCCCAAGTTAAATATGTACGGAACCTGACTGCTAAACTGGGATTTCTGAACTGATTTTAGTTTAGAACTGGTTTAGTAGCTGATTCAAAAACCGAGAGCAGACTGTGACCGTATTCCAGGATTTCCTGCATATTTATACCCGTTCGTGACGTAAGCCACTTGGCGATAAATATGACAAGAGAAAGTTTTAAATTAAATACTTTTTTTCATTGATTCTCGCTCCACAAAATCCTGGCCAGTGTGATACTTTTCCCACTTTCTCCTTTAGGAAACCCAATTTAGAAGAAATTGATCTGGCAAGGAAGCAAGTTTGCTTCTATTTTTAGATAAAACTGTAATTCATTCCATTACTGTCGTTTTGAGGTTTCTTGGCGGTGGTGGTGTGTGATTTCACTCGCTGAGCCTGTTGCTTTCCACTGTCACTGTCAAAATCTTATTACATTTACCCCAGTAGCTCCAATTCCAGAGAGTTTTTGTAAAGCTGGTGGGAAAAGGAGAAAGTCCTTCATATTTTCCACATAGAATTTTCCTTTTAAAGTCAATTCAAAATTATTTGATGGCTGCAATCTCCATTTACCATGCATGATGGCGTCCATCCTCTTCATATGTATTTAAATTGGCCTGTTTTGTACATCAACAATGAGAGTAGCGTAGGCGTTTGGTTAAAAAAGTTTCCATTTTAATGTGCGTAAATTGTAATGGAAACGGGGCTATGCAACACATCCACAGATCCTCTGGGTCTACAGTAGGTCTACAGAAAGTGATTTAGTTTTTCTGCTTCATTCCATTTCACTTCAGCTTCACTCTTATTCCCGTCGCAACTTCATATGGAACGTTGGCCCTGGGATAATTCCATGATCCGGTTATGTTGACAACAAAGCTGAAAAATTGGATGGGCAGTGTACCGTGCTTATCAACAAGTGGCATACATCGTTTCCCACAGCGTTTCCATTTCCATCCTCTTCCTCGGCTCACCCTCCTCTCGTTTCACACCCCAAATTTGCATTACTGCATACTTGGCACTTTTATTGGCCTTTCCTTCAGAATGAAATACTTTTAATTATACTAACTCAGTCTAGCTCAACAGCGTTTCCATTTCCATCCTCTTCCTCGGCTCACCCTCCTCTCGTTTCACACCCCAAATTTGCATTACTGCATACTTGGCACTTTTATTGGCCTTTCCTTCAGACTTTTAATTTACTTTTAATTATACTAACTCAGTCTAGCTCAAGAGTAGTGACTAGTGAGTGGGTGGTATATTAAAAATGAAGAAACCCTGTGCTAGTTTTAGTTTCCATTTTTTTCCAAGTTTTTTTTTCTTGCAAAGGTGTACCCACGATTTATTGAGTTCAATGATTAAACTAGTGAAGTAGGTTGTAATGCTACGTACGCTTTAATTAATCGATTATAAGACAAAAGCGAAATCAATTATTGAGCTGCACGGTTTGTTATTGGAGTCAGTGAGATAAGTTGGTATGTGCAGCAGAGTCAACCACACTAGAATTTATTATTATGACCTTCGCCTTTTATCTTTCATTCAATATTTTTTAAAATTATTCCGTGCAATTTTTACTCACGTAGGTATATGCATTTAATTATCTTTATTTCATTAGTAGTACCTCATGGCTCACACGCATTAAATCACGAAAACACTTATTAAAGCGTGATTTTGTATAGGAAATAAGTAATAATTTTTTGAACTTCGGCGCTCTTCTATCTTCACGCAAGGTGCAGGTGTATCTCTTTAGGTTACCTGCATATATTTTATACTGCACGAAGGCTATCTTGAATGCAATTTTCAGTTACTCCGATCAAAATCTTTTTTTATTGTGTAATTAATTACATAATCTCAATTTCATATTCAGCATAACTCAAGCTCCACTATGACAAGTAAATGCTGAACGGATTTTAAATTTCATTGAAGCAAAATAGGACCCTTTTGTAGTAAATTTCAGCGATTTCGAATGACTTTGACAAAGGTTACAACTTTAACTTATCACACTTAGCAGATATTTAAGACATTCCCCTTCTCACCTTCCTTACGCCACAAAGCTTTGTCATTCAGTGACACTTTTTTTTCGTGTGTGTCTCTGACCCACATTTCATGAGAAAAACAAAGAAGTTGTGGTGTTCTGTCAATTAGCGTGTTTTAAGCTAAAAACCCATCTCCCTTTTGCATGTTAGGTTAGGTAGTCTGATAATTTATCTGCGTACTTAAATGTTCCTTTCGACAAAACTTCCAATTCCACAAGTTTCAATTTTTCTTCTCTCAATACCCATTTCCATTAATTTCATTAGCGAATGGAAGAAAAAAAACTCATCTAGATATAAATTATGTGTCCTATGTCCCTCTCAAGTATAATATGTACTTTCATAAATCGCGTTTAAAATTTAATTAAAAGGATAAAGTCTAGTTTATTTTATGTATTCTGTGTGGACGGTGCAATTTTTCTTCTGGGTTTTTGACAAGTTCATTACATTTTCTAATAGACTTTACCGCACAAAAATTATTCCTCATGCCATGATGAAAAGTGTGCAGCTAGAAAACTTCATTTTCTAAAAGTCACTGTTTTGGCATTCACATCCAATCACTAATATCGCCATCCATTTTGTTTCTATTCAGAAATAGTAATAGAACGCACATTCAAGCTCTAAATCTCCACCAGACAGCTCAGCTCCTTTAACATTCAAAATATTCCCAGACTTGGGGAACAATCCTGTAATCTGTGATTAAATGCGTCCTCTAAATTGCCGTTGTTTAAGTGGAGCTTTATTCTTCTTTAGCGAGCGCATCGTTATTTTTGACATTGCTCAGCATTTACATGATATTACTACGCACAACTATAACTGCTTATATAATACACGCTAGAATTGATTACTTTGCGAGTTTGCGAACTTATTTCATGATAAAACCTTGTTTCTCTTATTTGCTGAATGAAACAAAAACCTTAATTCAGGCTGAGTTCCCATTATTTGAATGAATTATAGACAGGCAAAAATAAATAGGAAAAGGTTAACAACTTCGAGTGTGTAGCATTCATCATTTTTTTATTTTTGCTTTTTTAAACTTGGTTATGCATATTTCATTATTAACTTATTTTTTATACACGTTTTCTTGCATCGTAATGAAAGGTACAAAAATACATAAAATACATGTAGTTATAATTCTTATTAAATACTTTTTTTCTTCTAAAAAGATATAATAAAATGATCACAGTCGGGCACATTTATCTGTTTAAAAAACTCGCGTGTAGTACGCATTATAAAAAAGGTATACGCAAGTATAGAAGATTCTAACACGTAAAAGAAGACTTTAAGAATGAAACGGGGTGATATAAATGTATGAGAAAAATAGCACGTAAAGAAAGGACACTGAAGTAAAAATAGACATTTAAAAAAGTAACAGAGATAAAAAATAACTGAAAGACATTGGGAAGGTGGAGGTGTTTTTGGTATTTTGAGAGGTGGAGATAGGACACTGAAATATCTTGCAAAGGTTGTTTTTTTAAAGATTAGTAGCTTTCCATTCATTCGTTTCTTTAAATATTCGATATAAATAAAAGAAGAGAAGAAGGGGAGCGAGAATTGCTAGTTGAGAAAATTAAAGCATGAGACAAATATTTTTTAGCCGTTTATGGAGAGACTTAAATCCTATTCTGCATGCATTGTTAGTTAGTGTAAAAAAAGGAGATGGAAATAAAAAAGGAAAAAAACAAAAAGGCACGGCCAGCGCAATAATGATAATTGCACGGTCAAATCAACAATAACAAACTTCAGAGAGAACGGGACATGATCACATAATGATAGCAGTAATAAAGTTATAGAGAACGAGTAGAAAAGGGAGAGAAAAAGCAGCGAGAAAAAAAATTAGCCGTGAAGAATAGATGAAAAGTTAATGGGACTTTTTTTCTATAGAAGTAGCAGGTGGGGAGGAGAAGAAGGAGACAAGGTTAAGTTGCATTATTACGTAATGAACGCTGATGAATGAACTATATAATAGAATGCAAACGCAATTATAAAAATAGAACTTGCATCTTGCAAAAATGCAGGCTTTCAAATAGGTACAGCCTGAACTTTCCGTCTTAACTCACTGTTATAAGTGGAGAACTGTTTTGTCCTCCTGAAAGACTCGAGAGTAGATAGTATTAACAGGATGGCCCGAAAAGAGGAAAAAGGCAAAAGTGATAAAAAAATTAGGGTTGAGCTTAAAAAAAGTTGGTTGAGAGAGCAAGACAAGAGACCAGAAAGGAGAAGTGAAAAAAATGCAAGTTAAATGCAAGTAGAGACACAGTTACCCACTGACGGGAAAATAGAAGGATAATATAACTTATTTCCGTTTTTTCTTAATTTTTGCTTTTTTTCCTTGCTTCGCTCAATACTTACGTAAAAAATAAAATATCTTACCAGCAACAACTTTTTATAGCGTAGACAGACAAATAAATGCAACAACAGATAAACAGCTTCCCGAGAAAAGGCGAGGCAGGAAATAAGGAGTAAAAAAAGAGCAGGAGAGAGACATTTTGTCATGGCTTGTTACTTTTCTAGTTTAGTCAGTAAAGGTTTATAAGACTTATCCGTTTCCGTGAACTTGAGTGAGTGATGCAGTCGTCAACAAGGCGAAATAATAAAAATTTGAAAGTTTGGCATTCCAGTAGAAATCGAGCGGGTCGATTTGATTAGAACAAGAGCGATATTTTATTTAGTAGTGGCCCAACAAACCATGGCCGTGATATCCGTGGGCGAGACCGCCGTGGGCAAGACCGCCATGGGCAAGACCGGCATGTGCAAGACCTCCGTGGGCAAGACCTCCATGGGCAATACCTCCGTGGGCAAGACCGTGGTGAGCGATTCCACCATGAAGACCGTGGTGATATCCGTGGTGAGCGAGTCCTGGGGTTAAGTGAGAAAATGCGAAATGGGTGATAATTTGGATTAAAAAAGTTTTTTAAAAAAGAGTTTTTTTTTGGAAAGGACACATCGTAATTATGAGCTAAAGGTAATTTGGGGGATGAGCTGATTTGCACATAAAAATATTTAAAGGGCTGGTGCAATCTTGTAAGGTAAAATTAGGTTAATTATTACAGTTGTGGGTCTTATTCTGATGAGAGGGATGATTAGGAGAGGAGGATTAGTGTGATGGATACGTGTCTTCGAATACTTATCTCGTAAATGAAGTTATTATTATGAGGAGATTATATTACTCTTTTTTTGAAAAATTGCGTAGCTGCAGTGCGTACACATACCTCCGTGATGATGAGCATGGGCAACGGCGACAGGTTTAGCAATAGCGGCAACTGGGGCCACAGCATGTCCGTAAGCGTGACCAACGGCAATAGGTGCTACAGCAGGGACAATGGCCTTCTTAACGCCAACGGCATGAATACCTGGGGCACTGTTGATCACTTGAGCCTATAAGGAAAAATATGCCATAAACATAAAAATAAATGGTGGCTGTGTGACAACAAACACAATAAGAAATTGAGCCAGCACCAGAACCATAGCACTGCACCAGAAATAAAGGGATTCAAAGCATGCCTTTCGTTCACATGCGTGCCAATTATCATTTTTGTCTCATCAGATCAGAAAAATGAGCTTAGTTGAGATGAAGAGTGTTACGCAACTGTTGTAATAGCATGTTATATGCACATAATTATTACGCAGAGTGCAAGCGGGGATAAAAATAGTCGCGAGCTTAGTCAAAGGAAAGGAACATGATTTGTTCTTTGCTGAAATTGGTGGCAGGCTTCAATTTTGCTGTTTAACAAGCGAGATTTGATATTAAAAACATATTTCTTACCTGGAATCCGTGGATTGGATCGGCGACATAGTTGACGCAATGCATCCTTAACTCCGTAGGAGTAGGAGTATCTAATATTATTAAAATCGATGCGACAATTATAATATTTGCTAAAAATGCAATTAACTTTATGTCATTTCACGCTCTCTTATAATACAATTACTTGACTTACTTTGGGTAGGCATAGTAGTCAGCAGCGTAAACTGGGGCAATGGGAGCTCCTGGAATGGCACTCGCAGAAGCAGCCAAGGCCAAAGTCAAAGCAATAATCTGGAAACAAAAAGACGAATAATCGTGAGAAAAATCAAGGGAAAATGATTTCTATCTCGGAATTCGATTACGCTACCGTTATTACGTAAACAAAGACTTAAGTGCTGCGAGAGTGGTATTGGCATGTCTACGTATATTATGATGATTACTCTGAATGAAAATTCCCTAGCCTTCGTGCTTCCTAATAGTGACTAAGGGAAAAAGATAAGGAGGATGATGGCAGTTGGCAATGCGTATCAATGATATAAGCAAAAAAAAAACGATACACGTTTTTGTACAGAGGGAAAACGAGAGTAATCATAATCACTGATGCAGAACAAAACTAAGGAAGAGAACGAAACACGACGAGATATGTGTGAAATTGAGTGAAGCTGAAAAAGCGATTACGTGGAATCAGCATCCTATCACATCTACATAATTACGAAGAAAGTGTCTCTTAAATTTTTACGCTGTCGTGTACGCATTCTCTTTACGTAATGCGCTTTGATACAGATTTTTTTTATCTAAATAGACTAAATTTTTATCAACAAAACTCAACAGCCCTGACATTGACAATGAAAGCAGCACAAGATTTTTTTTCACAATGAGCAGCTTAAATTGGTGGACTGAAACCACGAATGAGCAAATGACATTGTTAAAAGCTTAAGAAAAAAATTATGTGATGACTTTGGCTATAATGTGCTACGGTTATTTAGTCACAATGAGTGATTTACTCTGCTTGAGCAAATTGTAAGGGGAACTTCCTCAAACCAAATCGAACCTAATTAAACTCCGTATCGTCACTTTTATTCTATATGAATTTCTTCCTGAGCAGGAATATCTCTTTTGTTTCGTAATTGAAATAAAAATCACTGAATTTTAACAAAGTCCAAGAGTACGTATCAATGGAACGAAAATTTTTAAATTTTTTTCTATTTCACAGTCACTGAAATCACAATAATTTGTTAGCTATTTTTTATGTATCTTTGCTTACCTGAACGGTGTTCATTTTTTTAAATATTTCCAACCGATCTCTTCGGAAAGATAACAAAAGAAAAAATGGAATAGATTTACTCGTTGAAAGGAAAAGTTGCGATTAGCCCAAGAGGAAATTTGCTACTGATACTGGAAAGGGATCGCCAACAGAGCTTTATATAAGAGGCACAGCTTGAGAACTTACCGGTGACCCTGTACACCTGTGCACTTATTGGTACTCATTGTTACCATCTACTTCATCGTCATCATATCGCATCGCGTGTAATCATCAACATCATCTTGATCATCAACAACCAAAGTGCTCCCCAACTCACACACACACTTAAAAGCTCAGCCTTCCCATCGTAGTCATCAGGTGCTCCAACTGGCAATAGTCACTCCCGCAAAACGTGCGTAAGATTAGTAAAGCAACCACTGCCTCACCACAAAACATCACGGTTAGTCATCATCGTACTTATCATACAGGATAAAAAAAATATGCTAAATATGCTAAAGCGCATTTTTGGTATTAATCAGTAACTAGATTGCGTAGCATGTTTTGTATTCTCTGGTAAAAAAATCTAATAAATTTTTTTTTCCACCACAACTTACGTTTTCCATATACCAAATTATGTACCCATGCTATAGGTTATGTAAAAAAAATCTATAGTAAACTCATTAACTAGGAGAAGTAGTACTTCAAAGGGAGAAAACGTTACAATTTTTAAAACGCAATACGAAGGAATCTTTTACAGGCCCTTCCAACATTAAACTTTTTTTTGCTGGTTTACCTATTTTCCCATTCATAAGAAGGAGTAGTATGAGTTGCGCTCAACTGCTTTTGCAATCTGCATGCTATAGCTACATACTTTTTTGCTCTGTGAATTCATCAAGTCCAAGTTTACCTGAGAATTTGTTGTAGAAGTAGGCACCTACACATGTAGGAACACCTGGGAGTATAGTTTGTGGAAGTTCTTATTTTTGTTTTTGCTTAAATGACTTAACAGTCTATTGTTGCGGTAGAAGTTGGTTTTGTTCACAAGGTAGGTACGTTCACACGGAGAGCTTTAAAGTTAGATAATAACAGTGGTTAATATTTTGTTGATGGGATAATAATAATAAATACAAGTAGTAACGTGCCTTAACCTTAACATAGTTGCGGACATGGGCAATTTACTAGGGAATTTACTTTGGAATGCGTAGGCATTTAAAATGTAATGATTTGCAGAAAATGAAGCCAAAATCAAAGACTTTGCGTCAGCTACTGCCGCTATATGCGAGTTATCATCAGTCGTTTATCTGCTTTGCATCGCAAAAAAAATATATTTTTTTTCCCAGAGGGTACTTGTCTCACTGCCCAGAAGCCAGAAGTACTTTTGATTTCAATCGAGCAAAAAAATACTTAACTAGGACAGTTGCATTGTTTGGAAAATATAATTACTGTTTGCATTTTTCCAAAGTATTTGCTTTGTCGTGTAGCTCCACAACTAGGATGTTGTAGGCGTGGGAATTAGAGGAAGGGGAACGGGAGTGGATATACGATACAAGAGTAAGTGAAGTTAATAACAAACAAAACATGCTTCTGCAGGAAGAAATTGGCTGCTCAAATTAATTTACAAGTAAGTAGGACATCCATGCGACTAAACTGCAAAACTAGGAGAGCACTCGAACATGGGTGATGTGAGACTGCAATAAGGAAGGAAAAATACACGAAGGATAACTACAAAGAAGATGCAAACTACAACGATCAATAATAAATTTAATTTTGCTGCTTTAAAGTATAAGATGATCAGATTAGGTTCGCAAAGGTGTTCGCCAATTACGAGAGTCAAGATAAAGTTAATACAACGGGCTACTTGCCGGGTATCTAGCATTAAACCTAAGCCTTATCATTTTCCTGTCCATAAATGTTTGCTTAGGTATAGACTACACGATAAAAAAAACTGACAAGTGCCATACCGATTATCGTGGTATGCACGGTGAATTTGTTAAAACAAATCTTCCCTTGCCCCGTTTTTTAGTATCATTGGCTTAACTTGAAGATAAATTTCAGACCACTTTGTTAGGTATTTTTGTTGCATAATGCATAACAAGCATTTCCCATTAATCATCATTTTGTTATTTAACATTGAAAACTATTCCCACGCCTGTACTTTATGACTCATTTTTGTACATAACAAGTGCTAAAAATAAAAATAAAACTATGCCCAAGTTAGGGAAACTGTAGAACATGCCATTAGTCATTGGATATACATTTAAGAAATTAGATCTCTGCCAATTAGTTCATTATAGTTACTTTCCTATATACAACAAGGAAGATGATTTTCTTCGGAATTTTGTAAATGACTCATTTTTTTACTGTTGAAATAGTACATAATCGACAAACCGTTAATACGCGTAGATTTGCGCTGTTTTAATGAGTCAATAAAGCTCTCACGCAAGTTAGGGTCTTGGCAAAGTAGGCATTCCCACTTAGATTCCAAATGAAGTCATAAAATAAAGCTATAAAATTTCAAAGAGAAAGGGGCAGCTGCGCTTTATCTTTTTTCATTCATGCTTTTCCAACAAGAGTGGATTATGAATGATTACTCTAGATAATTAGTAGCGTGTACGTTCACCCAGCTTAACTTCCTCCTCCCATTTTCACTTATTAAATAAACTAATTTTCATAAGGCAAAGGGCACCCGCAATTTTTTTCTCCCAGAAGCAAACATGCTCGAATATTTCCCATGTAATTGCTATCAGAATATTTCCACTGTGTAAAATTGCTACTGGTATGTGAGCATCGTTACCCTACTTACATTCATTATGGAAGTGGTATTAGGCCTGGTGTCAATACAGTCTTAAAAATTAACGTAAAAAATTAGACTGCGTGCATGACGCAAAACGCTGACTTGAAGAAGACTCGAAAGTCGTAAAAACTTTAGTTATTCGTTTAATTTCATTGGTATATTGCTGTTGACGTCAACAATCCATCCTATAAACTGTTAAATTGTGCCATTCTGCATGTCTAGACAAGGCTTAGAAAACTATTCCAAAGTAATTCAAAAATCCGTTAGGAACAAACAAACTCAGAATCAGAGAAGCCGACAATATTACTCGCATCCCAAAATTATTTATTATTTCTTCATCTTGCTACAAGTCATTTTATGGCATTTCTTCAGAGTAAGTTATGTAGAGCATTGCATGCGCTTTTCTACCAATTTAAAATTTCCACTTCCAGATATGTGCGACACAGCCATCCTAATACCAATTTCATCAGGAATGTACGTTTGAGAAAAAGGACATTTTGGTGCTTGTTTGTGCTACCATTCAGAAAAAGCTTTTTAATAATGAGTCGTCAAAAATGCGACTGATATAAGAGATATATAAAATAGTTAATCCTTAATCTCAGCAGAAGCTACTAGTAGACTAGGTATATACTAATAGAAGTGTTTTCATTTAGTATCACTCCGCATCTCACTCTCTTGCACCTCACCGTACCAGCCAAACCCAAGTAAAGAATGAAGAAACAATGAATTCAATAGGAATACGAATGAACTTTTTATCACAACCAACTTAGTAAAAGGCAGCTCAGCAGTTGCAATCTTAGCGCCACTTTTTTTATTCATAACTTTTTATATTAAATCTGAAACCTCATACCAAGCCCAATGAGCGACTTAGCCAGATCAGTCGGTGTCCGACCGTATCCGCTGTGTGCAAACGTCTCAATAAAGCGAAAAAGTGTCTCTTTGCTATATTATGTGTAGAGAAGGAAAGGATATGATGGCATGATATAATTTATTGAGTGCATAAAAAATATTGACCAACAAAACAAAGCACCTATCACCATCATCAAAAGGCATGCTGAATCGAATATAAGCAATTCGGCCACTTTCATGATATTAGACTCAGAGTAGACGACGACGACGAATGCTAAATATCTCAACAAAAAATAGCGCAATCATGAATGAACGAAAAAAAAAGGAGGGAAAATATTTTACGGTCCCCTTCAGGAGTAAATAGTCCCATTGCTCTAAGGCCAAAGGTACAAAAACGAAATATTTTTGTTGAGATCGGATAAGCACGCTCTCATTTTTGCTCTTTTAAAAGGGACCTTCACCACCGTGAATAACT
>JAHZND010000363.1:0-12619 GCA_027744115.1 Acrocyrtus sp. NNG-2020
CTCGTGACTCCGCTTGATCTGATCCACCGGAGAAAATAAAAGTACCCTTCTTCCCAAAAGTGCTCCTGCTTACTTACGTCACGTTCCAGGTTTACTCCGCGCCCGTGCTATTATACTTCCTTTCAACAACTGCAAAAATGGGATGGCGTTCCCATCCTGATGGAATGGAAATGAAATGCGGAGTGCCCAGAGTGTAATGTAATTCTGTGTGGCAGCTCCATTTCCCTGGAATGGAAGAAAAAGGAGGAGGAAGAAAAGGAGCAAGCACACGTATCTTCATTTCACCCTGTTGTCATTGCGGTTTTCCATCTCTCCTTCCAATAACAGTCCGGGATTCTTTCCTCACAAAAAAAGACAAAAAAAAGAAATGTATGTGAAAAGTTTTCTGAGCAATGTGTCTTCCTCGCGTGCCATATTTTTTTCCTTCTAGGACATTCTTTGTCCCACTTCAGTTGATTCCTTCTCTTTTCGTGCCATTTTTATGAGAGAAAGTTTAAACTTCGATTTCACCTTGGAGTAAAAATAGTAAAGTGCTTCGAGCTTTCCAGCACCACACCACCACACTCCCTTCCATATACTCCCGGAGTGCTCTTCGCTATAAAAAAAAAATTAGGACAAATGAGCTCCGACTCGACTACTAGTGGAAGCGCTCTGATACCAAAAAATATATATATTTCACGTACACTTACTTTCCCCCGAAAAAATAACTTAAAAGTATATCCATTTGGCAATTGCTGACTCTTTTTTTAAACACAAAAACTGGAACACTATTCCATTTTTCGAGCACAGGAAAAAAGAAGAGGAATGGGAAGTTGTAGTTTTTTATGTGTTCATGCATAAACGCCTACTCACTTAAAATTGTACAAAAAAAGGCAATATACATATATTTCCTTATAGAGATACCACTATATTATGAAATGGAAGGGAAAAGTCACTATCTTTTCTTGCTTTCCCCCTACAACATTTTTTTAAAACATTTGTATTATGAATGAGAATAAAGTGGCAACTTTTTTTTCCTGTGTGAAAGGGAGAAAAGCACGTCTCCAGGAAATTATTAGGGAGGAAAAAAAAGTTTCTTTTGGAGAGTTAGTCGAAAGAAGTAGTCCATGGACATGAAGAATTCCTCCATCTTTTCCTTTTCATTGCCATTGCCGCTAGAAATCATGAGATGAGACGAGAGGAGGAAAGAGAGAGAGAGTATTCGGCATAAGCATGCATTACTGCTGAATTATGCCCTCATTTTTCTTTCATTCTTTGCATACGCTTCTAATCTAATCTACAAAATNAGAAATCATGAGATGAGACGAGAGGAAAAGAGAGAGAGTATTCGGCATAAGCATGCATTACTGCTGAATTATGCCCTCATTTTTCTTTCATTCTTTGCATACGCTTCTAATCTAATCTACAAAATGGGAGGAAAAGTGAAAGGAATCCGGATTTCGTTTGAATCTAATATTAAGATAATTTGGATTGAATTGGGGAGAAGAAGACGAGGGGAACTTTAGCTCTTAGCTTTTTTGTCTTTCCACAAGTTTGCTTTCTGTAGATGGAGGAGCAGTAGTGCTCCGCTCACTCACTTTCACTTTTTGGCGAACAATAACACAATCGGAAGTTATTTTGTTCATTCATTTATTCCAATACAGACTCTCATTCTTTCATCTGCGGATGATAGTGAGCGGGGAAAAGATGTGCGGCCAGGCCAGATGGCAACTAGGATATACTCTTGGTCAGGAAAAAGTTTGGCTGGAGAGGGAGAATTGTGAGTGAGCAGATTTCTTCTTGTTGATGGGGCTATCTGGAAAAAGCATGGCTATTTTCTACGCACTTTCTCCATTTCTCTATTTCGCCATATGCATATTAATAGGCTTTTGTGGTAGTTTATTCCAATTTTCTTTTGGGTTGCGGTAGCTCCTTGCGAGAGAAAACTCTTTTAAAAAATTTACAGGCGGTGAGTTCTTTTCGGGAATGGAGAGAGTCAGTTTGTAGATTTTTTGGGAGGCGGGAGGACTAAAAAAAATTCAAAATTTATATTTTTAGAGCTATCCCATACACAATGAAATAAAAGGAGTGGAAGATTTTCAATAGTGGAAGTGGATGAGAAAATGATTTTCTTAAAGAAAAGTTTTTTATTCTCATCTCGGCTCATTCTTCAAAACAGTTGGTGAAATACTTTCGCTGCGCTTTTCCCAACAGGAAATGGACAACATAAGTGGGAAAAACTGTTGCAACAATAGCGTGGAATTTTCAATTTTGTTCTGTATCCTACCGGAAAATTCTGTGAAGTTTGATACAAGTTCAAAGAAGATTTTTCCTTATCATTAAACTTAATTCGAGAGCTGGGCTCCCCTTCTTTTGTACTTTTATTGTTGGGAGTTGCTCGCAAAACAAAATGTTGGGGAATCCCACACGTCCACGTCCACGAAGACTTCCACTTCCGACTCGCCCTCATTTCCATTCTTTTCATTTTTGACGGGAAGACTAAGCGCCCAAAAAGGAGTAAATGTGACATTCTATTTTTTTCTCTAAGGAAATATCCTTTTTTTGTCATTTTCCACGTTTGATCTCACTCTTCCTTGCAAAAGAAGAGTGACCCTGACTGAGAGAATGGCTTTACTGTCTTCCCCATCAAAAGAATATTTTCTGAGAGACAAGTCAATGCACAAAAAATGCACGGACACGAGCAAGTCCACAATCCCACCCTTCATCAAATTGATTTTCTCGCAAGATTGAGGAAATGAAACCCAATCTTGATTGAACTGGACCAATGGTCACAAGTCAACCGCCGGATTCTGCCTGCTCTCCTAACAAAAAAAATTTGAGATTCAGTTAAGATAAGATAAATGGCATGCGATGAAGAAGGAAAAAAGGGGAAGAAAAGGAGCTGCAGAATTTTCACAGCCAGTTCCCATCACACTTCATCTTGTCATTACTTTATCTCCTGAGCATGTCATCCAATCCATGTCAGGTTGATATTATTTTAGATGGGGCGTGCACTCACGTGCGCTTCCTCCCCACTCATAACTGCAACTGCGACAAAAAATGCCATAAAAACCCATCGAAAAAGGAGAACGCAATAATTGCATTTACACAAGCACCCATTTACGTCCTCTTTTATGCTGGTGGTGATGGTGTAACCTGAAGAATTAAATTATTGGAGTGCATTCAGCATTTCGCAGTAAAATAAACGCAGCGCAGCACGTGCGTACTTTTCCACCAAGAAAAGAGGAAAAACTCCTTCCCAATAGACACCAGACAAAAGAATAGGCAAAAAAACGTTATCCAATTCCATCTTCATTATTTTTACAACTACAATACTCGCCTTGACCATTTTACTTCACCCTGTTTCGTGAAGGAAGAGAGTTTACCTTGAAAATCAGCTAGAAATAATGGTTTTACAGAATATTTACTGGAAAATGCCTTTATAAGGGAATTTCATTAAGGGAAAATGTGAAAATGAAAATCGGTTGGTAATACGACTGGGCGTGGCTATATTTTCTGCAATGAAATGGGCTTGTAAACTTGTGTTAGTCATAAAAGCAGATAACGCGTCAGATTTTTACTGTTTTTCTAAATCATATTTGCCTGCTTGTCTGGAAGGTGGTTTGAACATTGGAAATAGTTCCTGTAGTCGTATAAAGCAAGTTCATGGTTTGAAGGGTGAATTGCGCAGGAATACAGAATTAACCAGAATAATTTTTACCAAAAATTGATATAAAATATATGAATTACACTAACAATCAACGCTCTATTTCAACACACGCACGCGCAAACAATGACTGCTTCTTCATCTACTATAATTTAAATTTACTAAAATTAATATGTAATATTTAACGACGTCGTACTCAAGCATACTACTAATAATCTACCTACTTTGTACACGAAGACGCTTTATTTAAAGCGCGAGCTTAAACTCTGATAAAAGTACAACTTTTTTTTTTATCTGAGTAGCTGAACGTCTGGGAACTGAGTACATAAAAATTTTGAGGGATGCGTACTATCACTTTGTATAGTAGCTTAGCTTTAGACGCTCCAAGGCATTACTGCACTTTGTGCAGTTAGTTGGTACTATGTAAATCAGTTGATCGAAGTGAAAGTAAAAGTAAAACTGAAGCTTGTTCGGAACTCCTCATTACAAAAGTTTTATAGCGGTAATAATGCCCACAAGATATTTCTACGTCGTATCGTATCCTCCTTGCATCTTGCAACTCCATTTTTTATCAGACGTAGCCAAAGCAGTTTCTCATTGACTGGAGGATGGAGGCGGATTTCAAGCTTAACTTTTACAACTTTTGCACGGAGGAAAAGCCTAAGCACATAAAAATATTCTTATTGGAGATGGAGATGATGGGAAAGGAGACAAAAGTGTGCTCTGAAAATGGAGTGCGGGAGCACATCATAATCTAATTTGAGCGGAGCGCATAAAGTGAAAAGTTTCATGTTACGGACGTGCCATCGCTGTTTAAAAAATGCATTTTAGTTAGAAAGTTAGTCCCGAAGAATGTTAGAGACAAATCCCTTTTACTACTGCTTATTTAATTTTAGGCATAAAAAACTTTAGGACAGTACTTCATAACAAGTATTAGAGCGCGTATCTAACATTCTAGCCTTCTACTTTACCTCAAATAACAAGACAGCATTAAATACATTAGTCATTAGTACCTCCAGATATGTCATTTGGACGCCTTTTCTAATTCCGAAGTAATTACCGACATTAACGTGAAATGGTTTCATCGATGTGAGCTGTCGCTGAAAGTGTTGTCGCTTCTCGCTTCTGCATGGCGCCAGTAGCTCCAGCAGAAGAAGATTAAACCATTCCCTGGAGTAGAGTGTTCACCCTAACAGCCGCTTTGAGGACTGCGGCCGTCGTTATAAGGCAGTACAGAGCAGTTAGGAGAAGCATAATTGCAATGGGTAGCGGAAGCAAATGGGGGGCATTCACTGGCAACCAAATACAAGCGACGGTAGCAATATTTAGGGTGCATATAGCCAAACAAGAGATATCCTTTGCTCCAAATCGGTCCCCTCTTAATTGCGCAAAGATAATTCGCAAATGTAAGTAAATCATGTGGGATGTGGAGCAGTACGACGGGAAGAACTCCTTCATCTGTTGCCTCAGAAGGAGAGTCTTCTGCACTCGGTTCACTTCGTTAATGGCCGAAATTCCAATTATGCAAAGAATTTCTATTGCCCTTATGCATTCCAGGGCAGAGAAGAACTTCGTAATAAATTGGAGAATAAGTTGGGAGGCTGAGAAAGAAATTGTTGGTGAGCTGCTCCAGAAGGCGATGTGGTATTTGAATATGTAAAAGAGCGGATCCAGCTTCATCGCTATGAACCAGATGGAAAGGACGAGAAGGGCAACTGGAGAAAGCGCTGTTGTACCAGTGATGAAGTAGAATGTCCAGTTGGCCGACTCCGGAACTTGGAATTGAAATCTTCCCATTTGTATGGCTGTTTTAAAAATTAGTTTTGAAAATATAAGTTTGGGTTTGTTGCATTCAAAATTTAAATTAAATTAGGTATACCTTTAGGATGACTTCTACTCTGTGGCCTGCAAAGTTGCAGTCTTTCCGAGAAGCTTGACAAAGCGTTGACGCTAAGCACGAGGTCATCTTTTATGTACCATATAGAGGAATGACATACTTCCTGAGAAGAGACAGATCAGTAATTGAACGAGAATCTGCTCTGTCTGGAAAACAGACAGTTGAAGGGTATCTGTACCAAAGAATATCTGGAAAAGCAGGAACATACAGCAGCTGAAGTCAAACGGGATAATTATGAAATTCGCGATATACCACGGAAGCAGTGTCACGGCTGACTTTTCAGCGTAAAGCTTTTTGTGACTGGAGTTCCAGTAAATGCAACAGGGATATAATTTTGGAAGTGCGGCAGCAAGGAATGTGAAGTAGCTGTTAATTAACGACTTCAAGGTGGAATCAATCATGAAATGTAAATTTATTAAAAATAGCTACTTTTCAGAATTTATATTTAAGAAGTATAATTTGCTTTTATAGTGACTATGAATAATCGCGTAATAATAGCTCCGAAACCTTATGTCGGCGGATGAAATGTCTGCTGATCACTGTCGACCTTTTGGAAATATGCGAATGTGGTCAAAGCGTACAGTTACACAAATATACGGAAAATTAGGTACTCAAAACAACAAGGTAGTAGATTGCAAATAGTATAAAAGTGAAAAGCAATTACAAGAAGTAATTCAGTCATGTCATATTGTGTGCGTATATTCTTGTAAAAAAATTAATTGTAGCGAATAGTGCTTATAATAGCTACATTATTTTACTAGGCATATTTTAACTACCTAAACGCAAGACTTTTGTGGGATTACGAATACTGCAATGTAGTCATATATTTCTTGTGTTCTAAATTAAATCTTGTTCTAATTTATGTAGCTACCTACATCCTGTTTTTTTTTCTTTTGGAGCCGCCAGATATTAACTGGATTATCTAGTCTAGATGGAAATTTAGTCAAACTA
Source organism: Acrocyrtus sp. NNG-2020 (assembly GCA_027744115.1). Taxonomy (NCBI): domain Eukaryota; kingdom Metazoa; phylum Arthropoda; class Collembola; order Entomobryomorpha; family Entomobryidae; genus Acrocyrtus; species Acrocyrtus sp. NNG-2020. The sequence continues at coordinate 6,495 of JAHZND010000363.1, forward strand.
CATGTCCGCATAAGTAAATTACTAAATTTCTAAAACCAATTATGATAACAAAACTTTAATTTGAAGGTTTTAATAGAAAATGGTTCTGACAATAGATTTAACGTAGTAGAAAATAAGTTGAAATATGTTGTAGTTTGACTCCATTTATAAAAAATAAATATTTTGTAAAGTAAGTGTATATCCACCAGGTCTCACCAGAAATCCCCATTTCCCCTCTATTGAAGTGTTTCAATTTTCCGCATTGATTATTCCATCAGGAAATCTAATTTTGTTTGATAACATACCCAATTAGATTTTGGAGCTCCAAAAAAATCAATGAATTGTAGATTGATTACAAGTCACAAACAGCATATTGATGTGGAGAGAAACCTGACCATTTTTTATTGGTAAAGTTCCTTAAAGTTTGCTGTTTAAAACTTGAGCAAACAAACTTGACCTAAAAAAAGTAGTTTGTAGCAGGAGTGAGTCGACTTGTTAGCCTCAAGTTAATCTTTTTTTTTTAAAAAAAAAAAGGAGAGCAGTACACTTCCAAAGTACTTTTCCTACCTACATTGCCATAGTCGTTATCCTTATTGCCAGCAATTTCTCAGGCTATCCCATCCAATCAATCTATTTTTAGGAGAAGCATCAAAAAAGCACATTAGCCTAAAATTTCCAAAGTACTTTTCCTACCTACATTGCCATAGTCGTTATCCTTATTGCCAGCAATTTCTCAGGCTATCCCATCCAATCAATCTATTTTTAGGAGAAGCATCAAGAAAGCACATTAGCCTAAATTCGAGCATCCTTGAGCCCCTTAACTCATCCTCAATATGGCGAACCGATTTACAATTATTGCCCTTGAACTGAATGAATACCTTTCCAGACTTCACTGTTTCCCTTTCGTAATGCACTGGAACATTCCAAGCCGCAAGTATGAGCTAGAAACTCGCAAGATTCCCCACTACCTTTGGCTCTACTCCGTATTTCTCTTTGTCGGCTGTGGAGTTGCAATTTGTGCCGTTGCTATTCTCTGGGCGATCTCTTCTACCTCAGCCAACTCTTTTCCAATGTTCGGCTGCTGCGTCTGGTTCTTTATGATCTGCTTGGGCTCCATGGCACTCGGAGTGAATCTCGTATAACTCATCCCCAATATGGCGAACCGATTTACAATTATTGCCCTTGAACTGAATGAATACCTTTCCAGACTTCACTGTTTCCCTTTCGTAATGCACTGGAACATTTCAAGCCGCAAGTATGAGCTGGAAACTCGCAAGATTCCCCACTACCTTTGGCTTTTCTCTGTTTTTCTCTTTGTCGGATGTGGAGTTGCAATTTGTGCTGTTGCTATTCTCTGGGCGATCTCTTCTACCTCAGCCAACTCTTTTCCAATGTTCGGCTGCTGCGTCTGGTTCTTTATGATCTGCTTGGGCTCCATGGCACTCGGAGTGAATCTCGTTTTCCTCAACTATGCTGATGAATTCGTCGACTGCCTCAACTGTCTCGTGGAATATGGAAACGAAATGAAGAAAAGCAATGACAGAGTGAGAGGAAGGAGAAATTCCACAATACACAGCACGCTAGACGTCGTCGGTATATCTTCCATCGCAACAGTCATCTTTCTTCATTTCTCCTCGTCCCGGCTGTGCTCTTCCGCCACCAAAAATGGGACCCTACTCATTGGCTCCTCCAGGAAATTCTCGGAACGGACTATCCTACTTGGATGGGCTCATATTTGTTTATTGGCGTATTTACGGTTAGATTTATTTTATGTCTTTTATTCGTAACTGAAGTACTTCGCACAATTTCATGCATGTGTCTTATCATGATACTTGAGTCCCCCATATTCTACCTGCTCTTAAATATGTTCCAAAGTCACCCCCTTAATTACACAGTTTTATCCCAGTATGATAAGCTCTGTAGAATCAGGTACATTGATGTCAAGTCTTGTGGAGAAATAACGTCAGTTTCAATGGGAGTATGCTTCGTGTTAATGACTTTTTCAAGTGTGATAAGCTTCTATGCCTGGGACCTAGTAAGTCCTCCGGTTTTTGCATGCCTCTTCGGGTCTGTCGTTGTTCAAAATTGTGTTCTTCACAGTGTCCTCCCGCTAGTTACTAAATTGTATGATATGTCACATGACATGCTAACAGGATGGAAGAGAGAAGTGGGAAAGATGAAACATGGTTTTCAGAGAAAGCACATGAAATTGATTTTAAAAGCGATGAAACCCATTTCTTTTAGATGTGGGAGTGTTGGTGTGCTTAAAAAGGAAACAAAAATTAGCTACTTTTCCTGCTTGGTTGAGCAGATCTTTAACATGGCGATGACTTTAGATGAGTCTTTGACAACTTATAAAATAGCTCATGCACGTCATTAATTAGCCTTAGCGAGAATTGAATTAATTCATAGTTACACCATTAACTATGCCGTAGGCAATTGCAATTTTAGCACAGGTAGAGGTCTAGCGTTACCAGGTGCCAGGGTAAATAAAAGACTTTTATTTCCTTTTATAAAGTAATTTCCTTTAACAAAGGTATTTACCCTGGCGTTACCTATTCAATAGTTAGTATTAAGTCTAAAATCTAAATGATATCGGCGTCTAAGTCCATAAAAATGTAATTTTATTACAAACCTTGTTGTTCCTTTAACATGGCATTTTATTTTCGGATTACATGATTGGCATTTTTTCAAAACGGTATAGTAGTTGTAAGGGTTGCGCTTTCACTATCACTCTATGCATTGCTATACTAACTTGTGTATTCAACATTATGTAATAGCTTTTCACATATATAATATGTACAATTATTAAATCTTTCATTTATGCTAGCTAACATTTTAGTTTATATGTCAGTGGTTTGCAATGTAGTACGCTAATTTTACAAATTTAGTCAAACAATTACTCACATGCATGTATAATGCATTATTGATTAGGGCTACAAAGCCTACAACCAGAACAAACTTTGTTTATAACGCTACTGTAAAGGCATAAGGCGTCTCTTCTGAAGCACATTAATTACTATATATTATTTTTTTATACATTATTTGGTCTGGATTTTTCCCGAATGAAGATGAGCAATAATTTCATATGCGCGGCTATTTGTGATGATTAATTCTAGCAATTATAGCTTTAGCTCGTTCATTAAAATATTTTACTTTAGTATTTACAGAGCATTGTCAGATAAAATTAGTTAATACAAGGTTATACAACTGGTTTCAAAGTGAGCGAACATTCCAAAAACTTGTGTAAAATTCATAAAAATTATTTTCTTATTAATAAAAGCTAAAACTTAATTGCACGTTAGTTTAAGCGATCGAAATTAAAATAATTGTACGTTTTATACATTTTACATATAACTGTGATTTTTTAATAATTCTACAAACTAAAACAGATTTTGGTATTGAATACAATAAAAATTGCTTGTAGCTAGCAGCAGCATCAACTCAATCAGAGCTAATGGCGGGGAATGTGCTTTGTCTGCATTGGAAGTTGGGTTCATTTAAAACTCGGCGTAGCTGTAGTTTCCATTTTCGTTTAAGTATCAATAAGATTGTCGCACGACTGAGACTTCAGGCTAGTGGACTTCTTCATTTTTCCAATCACCGCAGAGCCAATATTTCCAGTGGACGTTCTCCTATTAATAGAGAGAACTACAGCCCCCTGCTTAATTTTCTTAAAGCAGGTAAGTGCCTGCGCGTGAGTTAGGCCATCGACAGGGTCTCCATTTATGGCGAGAATTTCATCTCCTGCAAAAAGACGCATTAACAAAAAAACACATTTAGACTTTTATTTTATTCTTTCCATTTTCAAGATCAACCTCACAATCTTCTTCCACACTCCTCTTTAGTGCAAAAAAGAACAACCAAGAAAAAAAAATTATTTCCAAAAAAGGACGAAATTGGATCTGCCACTGGCTCGACAGACAGAACTCCATTAGAAATGCATTACATAGCTTGCCAGCTCAGCTAATTAATCCCGTCCTTTCCTTTCCCATTTCTACGTGATCGTTCCGACTCGAAATCAATACTACCCCGCTTCAGTGACCAAACCACAAAAAGCAGGTTTTCCCTAAAAGTAGCTACAGCCAAGACCAAGAAACGCATAAAAAAGCGGGCAATTTCCTCATCGAGTTTCTCCTCTAAAGAGCAGTCACAGCCCCAGTCACTCTCCCCTCATTATTTATTGTTTCTCTAATATAAAGCCACTCCGGATTTACTAATACTTTTTCTGACAAGGACATCCTCCTACTTTTAATAACTGCATGCTGCACGCTGCAGCCACATCCACTAATAAGACTGATTTATGGGATGCGATACAGGTGGTGCCTCACTCACGAGCTGGGGACTCTTATTACTCCCCAGCAAAAATTTTACTCTGAACTAATTCAATTTTCGAGGAGAGTCGCAATAAGTTATTATTTTTTTGTGGTGGCGAGATATTATTTTTTCTTTGGGTTGACTAGCTAGGTTGGTAAGGTACCTCTCAAAATCACTCTCCCTAAAAATCTAGCGAGGTTAGAGGAAAATGCGACAAAAATTTTTATTTTTTCTTATCAGTATGCCCACGTGTAAAAGGCCTGGGACATTTATTATTACACCGCGGAAGGCGTCTCTCCTTGTCTCGTGCCTTCACTTCCTACTATCAACTATTCTCACACATCATAAAAGCCATCATCCCAGACAATACTATTACGGCTCTTGTGTTGGTTTTATTTTCGTACAGAAACAGAAATAAAAATCAATACAATTGAAACTCGATAATGGATTCCCATTAGATACTATTATGGCCTATAACTCGAATAAAAAAATAAAATCGGGACAGCTTGAAATAAATTTATTTTTAAGTTTTTTTTCAAGTTTATTGATATAATATCATGTCGTAAAAATGGAGCGCATAGGGCCCATTTCTACAGGAATAAGATAGTACTGGGATGATATAACAGTATCCTGCGGTGCATAAGCCAAAAAGCTCGCCCATTGTCAGGGAACATCGGCATTTCTTTTTTTTCTCCTTTTTATTGTCTTGTTAAAAGGGACAAAAAGATGGAGGGGGAAGGTGTCGACAGGATTTACAAGGTATTACAGGAGAAACGGTACATGCAAAAAGGGACAGTATGAAAATGGAGAGGGATGTTTCTGTCGAAGTCGGAAAATATATTTTTTTCTTCTCCCTCTTATTTCTTTTCCTGCACGTTTCGCCTGTCCTTTATGATTATTGCTTTTACCTTCTTGGAGCCGTCCATCTTCACAACTGTAAATCCGAGAGGTTTCTTTCCGCCACCTTTTTCATAGACGATGGTGACACTGGAATTCCCCATTCTTTCCAGACACGAGGATTTTGGCCGGCGAGGAAGCGTGCAAAATGAGGGCGATTCATCTTTCGGCTTTCTTGAGGACACTCCCGAGAGGGAAAGGAGAGTGCCGCGAGGGGAGGACGAGTCTCCGTTTACACTAGCCGGCGAGTCAAGTGCCAGCGGAGCTGTATTAGACTCCGACTCCATTAAGCTAATCACAAACTTGCGACGAGCGGAGTTAATATCATTTCGACTAGAGGATAGAGAGGACTGCGAAAGTCCTGAGGAGGATTTGTTGCTGTTCTCGTTCCCGATTATGACGGAGTCCTCGAAGGCAACTCTCGCTCCCTTCTTGTTACGGCGGGGGAGACTGTTACAAGCAGAGGACATAATTGTCCTCTGCTCCTTTTTACTTTCCGTGTCCTTGTCCTCGTCCTGCTCCTCGTACGAGATTTTAATTATAGTTGTGTTCTTGTTGTCTTGTAAGATGCACTTTGGCATTGGCGTGGTAGGCAGCGGGGGCAGGGAGCTGTGGCGTTGGTGATGGGGTGCCCCATTACTATGTCGATTTGACTGCGAAGATGACGACGACGTAGGAGGATAATGAGGATGCCGGAGTATCACCAAGTCCATGTCCCGTTTTAGAACGCCGCCAAGCATAGAGTGCACTTCTGACAGGGGGAGATCCCGCACAAACTTCCCGTTAATGCTGATTATCTCGTCGTCCACTCGCAGCTCATCAACCCTGAAATTGATAAATGTCCGCATTTAAAATTAACATATGGGAATTGGGAAGAGCTAAATTTTTATGCCTTTTTCCGTACGCTAATTCATCATAAAAATAAATATATT
>JAHZND010000364.1:0-31051 GCA_027744115.1 Acrocyrtus sp. NNG-2020
AAATGTGCACTAGTTGGTAGAATAAAATCTGCAGCGCACTAAATTTTTTTAGCACATTTTTTAGCAACTTACAATATTGACTTTCGCAAATTACATTGACTCAGCTTTCTGAGATTGGGTTGGAGTTGAATTGGAGAAAGTTAAATAAATTGGGTAGGATGATGATGATGCTTACTTTAAAAATATAAATGTACAGTATCAAGAAATAAGTAGAATGGCATTGACTTGTGATTAATTAATGTAAATATGTGGGATGGGAATACATGCTGAATGATAATTCCGCTGAATGTTTGCATGGTGAGGTGTAGTGGTTGTGCGTTGAGGTGGAAACAACTCTGCTTTATTGTTGACACGGAGCAGAGAAGAAATCCGTGGAAAAAGTGGCCTTTTTCCGCAGTTTGGAAGTTGTATTCATCTCGCTGTAGTAATTTTCAAAATTATTTGTTTTTCCATGTTTTCTTAGTTGAGAGGAGTGCCGATGAGATTGCTTCGTTTCAAGGAGAGCTCCCTATTCTCTTCCTTTCTTTGGGGACTTTATTACCACCAAACTCCAATCTTGGAATGAGTTACCTTGCTGGAACAAGGAACCTTTTTTATGGATTGGACTCACGTACAGAAGATAATTAGGTTGCCGGTATAAAAAAAATCAAGTAAAATATGGAAATGGAAATCCTTGCGAGCCACTTCCTCACTCGAGTGGAATCCACTCGGAGAGAATTCATAATTTAGGTATATTCTTTATACATTAATCCATTTCAATGAGTGTTTGTCAAGTGCTTTGCGAGTTGCCTAATACCAAATAAAAAGCACTGATATGAGGCAAGATGGCCGTCTGAAGGATTATTCATGACACGAGTACGAGAAAAGTGCCTTTTTTATGCAATAGAAATAACCTCACTTTTTCCCAATAAAAACTAGAAAGAGAGCGACCTTCCTGTTTTCCATTATTTTTCTCCGAAAAGTAGTCAGTGGTTGAAGTCTTTTCCTATAATACTTAAAGCCAATGCCAGGGAAAGGGCCTTCATCTGCCGTGCATCCCATTTTAAAATGAAAGCTGCTATCAGCTCCACTTTGGAAATGAAACTTATTTACTTTTCCTCTAATGCACAAAGTCAACAACTTGACGCTTATTTGTTTGCTCAGCGCAGCTGCTTTATACCTTCAAAGGGTCAGCTAATCACGGTAAAAGCCATTAAATTCTTTTTTGCAGAAACGACAAAGGCCCTATGCAAATCACAGTATGCCCTTACGTGACTTCACTTTGCAAAATTAAAGTCTGCTTCCGCTTTTTCTGCTAGCTAAACTCAAAAAAAATCTCATAAAGCTCTGTGCGCACTCCTCTCACGGGGTTTATCCATACAATAAACCCGCTTCCAAAAGCCTGCTAAATTACAACTAGAAACAAAGAGAAAATTTCCAATTTCCAAAAAATTCCATATTTACCCATACACCACTTTCCAAACGAGAGGAAATGATGTACTTCCAACTCCCAATTTCCTAGCAAGTAATATCCTTCGGATGTTGGAAACCCGCTCCAAGAGCCCCCAAACATCAAACTTGAGTAAATTTCGGGAGGATATATGCAAAAACCCGATTTTATAGTTTTGGTGTGCCGTGTGCACACAGCTCCGGAGAAAATGGCATGCAAAAAAACTTATTTTTTTGGAGTCATTGACCATGACGGTCTGTGTGTACGAAAATGTCCATCAATCATACAAGAATACATACATAGAGCGTATAGCTCCCCATGCAAAAGCAAATTGGCCACGGGATAACGTGTCAAAGCGCGTCTAAAAAAATGTATCCCGATTTTTATACTACTCCTTTTTCCCGGAGTGAGTGGCAAAAGAGGCGGCGAACATTATGCTAGCTAAAAAAATTTTTATATATGGAGGAATAGGATCTACAGCTTTTCTGCCCAAGTATAGCTGCAAATTAGTGATTACTCCAGATCTCGCTTAATTACATTGGAAAGTGGGAGAAACGGGAAATGTGAGTGAGAAAAATGAGCGGCTACAGTGAATATGACAAGACTGGATGGATGCTACGGAGGAGCTTCGTGATCTTGCTCGGCATGGAAAAGGAGAGGAAAGCAAAAAAAAAGAGTTTTCGAAAAGAGCTCCTCTCCTTTTTTTCCTCCTCGGAGTAGTAGGTACAAACTATTTATTATATGGCTGTGATCGGCCAATGCCCGGCTTTTTCCTACAAGTGTTATACGTCACGGGTGATTCGAAAAGCATACTTTTTCGGTTCTATTCAGGTACGAGTACAGAGTTTTCACCTTGTTCTAGCAGCTTTACGTACACACGTAGGTTAGTGGCAGCGAGCAAGAGCGGGAGTGCAGCAAATGGAGTGAGTGAGAGAGTGTGTGCGAGAGTGAGTGAGGGCAAGGAACGGACAAAAAAAGTGTGTGAGAGGGTTATGATATGGAAAATGTTACACAATAACAAAAAAAACTTTTTTTGTAGACTCTGTTTCTCCATATTTTCTTCTGTGGAAAGGAAAGTGCTCTAGAGGACAACGACAACCTTCACAAAGAGTGTGGAACTAGGAAAATGTAGATTCCTTTGGAAATGAATGAAAAGCTAAAATAGAAACGGAGGTAAAAGGAGGAAAATGCCAAAAATTAGAGTTTTCTTCTTAGATTGGAAAAAGTAACTGGAGGTGGTTGTGGGCTGACGTAGTAGAGAGATATAAGCTCTGGAGAAAAAAAAGATTGGTTGTCTGGAGAAAAAAAGGGAAAGTGAGATGGTAAACACAGCGGTAGCGTGTAAATATGATGGGGGTAATAAACTTACACCAGTTTGGAGAGGTTGCTGTAGGTTATTGTATGGGAAAACGGGACGCCGCACACGGCACAAATGTGTATCTGATACGGAACGTAATTTGTGCGTGGAGAGCTATAAAAAATGGAATTGTAAGAGGATATCGGCAAACTGAACAAAAAAAACAAACTGGCAGGGAGTTAATTAGCCTTATCGCGTATTATCTTTCGCATGGATGGGACCGCTGCTCGCTACAGATTTTGATGCTACTTACAAATTAGCTCAGGTTTTAAGAGCTGCTCGTCCCAATTATAAAAATTGTAAATTAATTAGCAATTTGATAAAATTAATTAAAGTTGAAAGTAATAATCTGCGGATTATTTTACAGTTTTCTAATTAATTTCCAGGAAAAATTTCCAAGTAAAAAAGCTAAATTAATAACAAATTTTTTGGCAAGGGAAAATCAGTGCAGAATAAAAACGCCAGCAGAACTTTATAGCTTAACACTATGAAAAAGCATGATTCGTCTCCTCTTCACATCTTTTGCCTAGAATTGGCTCTTTATATTTTTTACCAGCAACTCTTTTTGAATTTTTTTTCATGGCTATTTTGGCATCAAAGACTTTGAAGCTATTCTCTGCCACACGATCCTCTTCTCTGAAGGTATACCTACCTACCCCTTACAATTTTTTTTGCGAGAGTGCCGAGCGCCCTCCACATGTGAAATACAGCGGAGCAGGATCGCAAATCAAAGCTGAATCTGCACTTTTTGCCTATTCACTGAAAAAAGTGACTTTTTCTTTACGATCCCAACAACCTGAGAGCACTGCTACTTACACATTGTACCACTACGGAAAGGTGCGTTTTGCGGACGGCTCTAATAATGACTTTACGTATCACACTGCTTAAAAAACGCTTTACCTAACGAACTGCAGACTCAAAATCTCATCACGACGATACAACCCATATAGCAGCATGTTCTGAGAGCTCGTCAGTAAGAAAAGTAGTAATAAAAAAGTGTGAGCGAAGCAACAACTACAGCACCCTGTATGTGTAGTTAGCAGGATAGGAGAGGAGGCAGAAAGGTATTTTCTGTTGCTTTTTCCTCTCCTTTCCTTCTCGTCACTGCTTGTGAGAAACTCCATGAATGAAAAGATTCGCAAACATTGCAAGAACGTAAAAAACGCCAAGTTCAATGGCCGAACCTGCTGCCTCTTCTTCTTCTTTTGCATTTTCTACTTCCTTGCACAAAAAAAATTTTTTTTTTAAGTCTTGCTCTCCGCGAGAGTGAGAATTTGAGCTGTATGCTGTATATTGCTATACCCACTGCCTTTTTTTACTACAAAGTTTTGTGGGGCTGTTTGGTGTTTTCTCTCCATGCACTCTATCAAATAAAAACAAATGTGAGAGGGAAGGCTTTAAATACACTCGATATTATTGGCAGGGGAGATGGTGTGACAGCAACAATCGCACTCACTATTAACGCATATTGGACGTACGTTATTTATGGTAACTCTACTAATCCAATACGCTTTTTTATCTTTTATGAGCTTTCTGGTATGGAGAGAGTAAGAATATTAAAAAAAGGACAGACGGGGTTTGTGATAATTTTTTTTTCTGAAAATAAATGTAGTGACGTTTTATTTTGATTTTTGTACACATTACATATCGCTTCTTTTTTTTATCGGCAATCAATCACTGAAATCCCGTCACTTTAGGGATGATGGGTGCGTGAAAAGTTGGGGATCTGCAAGATCCCTTTTGGTAGGGAATGAATGGGCTCATACTTTTTATTAAGAAATGATGACGACATCAGACATCACAAGTACAAGATGCTGATGGTGCAGCTATACACGGACGATGCAGTAAGTGGCGAAGTGAAAACATTCCAGAAATGATAAGAGCAAAATCACAACACAAACAAATCGTGGCGTGGAGTATTTCCAGCGGATTTCGCCAAGAAAATTGATAGAGTTAGGCTAATAAAAGGATTTTAGGTGAGTGGGCACGGGCTTACTTCTTCTCAACCACTGCAAATAACTTCTCTCCGCGTATTATCAATTTTGCTCAGTTACTAACGGAAAAATTAGGGGAAGAGTCCCCAAACCATTTCATTTCTCCACTGTAGCATTGCTCATTTAATAATTTTTTCGTTGTAAATTTTTTTATATTCAATTTCATATCAAGTTCCACTTTAAAAATGAAACGAGACAAATTTTATATCCAGATTTTTATGAGAGTATTCACCGCATGATCAGTTAGAGATCCTCCCAGAGGAGAGGATGGAACATGATTCCACCATGCGTTGTTGTTCCTCAGCCATGAAAAAGAATGATTTTTTTTTGCAAATCCACTGATTTTATATTTTAATTGGCATTACAAAGTAGTATTCCGTTTTGTTTGATGAATGAAACATATTGGGAAAAACAAAATAATACTGGAGGGACGTTATCAGGCTTGCTTGAGGATTTGTGCCAATTTTTTCTCTTTCTTCTTTCTCAGTCGAAACGAAAAAAAATCTTGTTACGATAAAAAAAAATATAACTATACACATATATCACTAACTTGAGCATAATATTCTGAAAAAATGGCAGGGAGCTAACCCAATACAAAAAAATTATTACTGGGACTGTGTGCTAATGCTTAATGACGACGATGATAATCTGAGTGATCCCCCTCATCGTGATCATCTCAAAAAATGATGGTCTGGAGTTTAGTTCTTCTTAACTCTAATCACAATCAGCAACTAGTAAAGCGGAAAGGTTCAATGACCAGAGCTAAAAGTCTGAATGTGTGTGTGAGTGTGTGAGTGAGAGACTATGTTCCAGTGCCAAATTCCAATATCTTCCTTCCTCTTTTCCCTCCTATTATTTACTATCTCGCTATCTCCGGACTATTTTTTTGTGGAACTTGTCATTCATTATGCTACTTGTTGGTATGTACTAAGCTCTTTATAGTTCTTGTCGTGTCATGTAACTCCTGCTCTGCTGTGTACTCACTCCCCACAAGAAAGTTTAGATTCCCTTTGAAAAGCCTAGCCTTTTCCGTGTCTGATTTAATCAAAATCTTCGCAGAGTCTATTAAACTTTCAAGTTTAAGTCCTACTGGCATATACACATAGCACACCAAGCGGCGGGAGTGTGTGTCTTTGGGTAATCTTATAAAAAAATTCTTATAACCTTATATATTTTATGCACTTTTTAATCAGCGCATTTTTTAAAAAAGTTTTTTACGCAATGACATATGCTCATCTCACTACGAGGAGCTCACACATTTTTCCCCTTTCATTACACATAAACACAAATGATATATTTTTGTGTTCATCCGTGCTGAGATGTTTTTGGCAAGAGCCCACGTCAACTGCCACATATCCGCGGGAGGAGAAGAGTGCGTTGTAGTTGTGTTTTTGTGAGAGATATAAAAATGTCCTCGGATACGTTTCCTGCGTAAAAATTGGTGTAGGTGGTTTCCCTCTCTTTTGATATCATTACTACTTGTTACTTTTTTTTGACGCTGCTTGATCGCAGTTCAGGGGATTCCGTTTAGTGTTAGCCTAAAGCCTGGAGCTTTTTTTTTGAGGGGAGAGGAAAAAAAGTTTGTCGTGCGGAAGCACTTGTACGAGCTCCCAACGTTCTGGGAGAAAAGTAGAGTAAAAATGCAAATAGTCTTTGGATTTAGTATTTTTATTCTCTCGACGGGATTACTAGCAGCCGAAATGGTAGGCCCAATTATAGAATGGGTATAGGTATACTAGGATGGGTTTATTTATTAGTTCATTTTTTTCATTTCGTGGCAGAAAAACAAGTAAACAGGGAATTAGTTCGGGAAGTCTTGTAGTTCTCGGATGTGTGTATCGTCTGGGAGATCAAACAGGTTGGAAATTTTGGAAACTGGAAGGAGAGGGAATCAACATGCACGGGAAATTTCCACTAGAGTTAGCTCTCAGGAAAAAAACGGTTCATATCGAGTACAATAACCCACATGTTGTATTTCGGAGCTGTGGGGACAACAAGAAAAAAAATTGTTTATGGAAGAGGACGCTCTATAGCGAAGTAAATAATTCCCGGGGTAAATGATACCTACCTATACCTTCCAAGTAATACGATCACAGCTCAAATAACAGCAGCCAGTGGACAGTCCACTTATTCGAAGTTTCACTTCGAATTTTCCAGGTACATACAAGCTAATATGAAAGCTATTTCTACATAGAGTGTAGGGGAAAGTAGTTTTGAACTTTTAATGACTCGACTGACGCACAATTCTAAAAATCACCCTTTTTCCTACATCTGATTTTTTGGCAACAAAACTGATATTCCTCAGTAGGCTGAGCGAGGAGAGAGCTCCCAAAAACTCACTTTTTGCTAAGTGACTGATGGATACATCTTGTTGGCATATCTATGCAGAAAACGCTGAGCAGAATGCCACCAAAAATATTTTTGTCCTCGTGTGCGTATGTAAAAAATGTGAGTGCGTGCTTGTATAGCCCGGCATATCTGTTTTTTTCGTTCGCATGAAACATCCCCGCATATAGTTCGGATAGCGTTCCACATCAGCTATTAAATATCAAGTATCTGTTTACTCTTAGAGTGACTAACGGGTGGCTATATAAGCTGACATAATATTTTGTACTGTTTTATATTTTCTTGTTTAATTTTAAAATGTCTTCATTTTTTATCCCTCTCGAGCTTCCTTTCTCTTTATGCCGGTGTGTGGAAACACTATCCCGCTTTGAGTCGAAGACTGCCTGTCTGCGAAAAAATATATATGTGTTTATATGGACTCTAATCACATCGATTTTTGCTTACGCAGACAATACAGTGGGGTATGGCACGGCTGCGTTGCCAAAAAAATATATTTAGCTGGTGGAATGTGCCAATAAGATGGCTCCGTGGTCAGAGTCGACATTGATTTTAATCAAGTAATTAGCAAACGTTTTAGTAAATTGTGACAAGTATAAGTACTCGCGCTAATCGTGACAGTTTTATGAGCTATTTGCCTAGAGGTGTGGGTAAGAAATAAAAGCATCGATTTTTTTACTTAAAGACACACGTGTGGCAGGACATTTTTCGCGACAAGCTCAAGACACCCGGCTAAAAGGTGTTGCGTTGGTCTCTCTGGGAATTGCGGGGCTACACTTGCTTGCAATTACTAAGTATTTACTTGTTTAGACTGGTGAGGCATATGCGTCAGCCAAGCGACTTACCTTGAATCCTTGAATGGAAATATGACTCCGCTTTAGGGAAAATGGAGCGACGAGAAAAGAAATGTCGGCGGTGCAGAAAACACAAATATAGTTAGTCTTGAAATAAAAAGGGAAATGGGTCTAGTTTCAAGTTCCAGTGCTGAAATTGGACACTTTTTTATCTTTCTTTTTTCCCCGAATTCACCAGAAAACGGCCAAAAACTTATCATTTAGGGTTGGTAGGGATATTGCTACAACACTATGGAATAATTGAAGGGAGAGGTGAAAAATAGCTGGAATTATAGATATGTTGTGATAAAAGGCTATACACTTATATCTGCGTGCCCTTGTCCGCTGTCACCTAAAAGAAAAACGGCTTTCAATATTTAATGAGGAAAGTGCTGACCACAGCACAGTATACTTTGCCCGAGTGAAATTAACTCATCCCGTAATTACCCAGCGACTATGTAGCGGTCGATAAATTATTGAGAAAATAATATGAAAGGTAGTGTGTGCTCCTTTTTTTGCCCTGTTGTTATTGTTACAACAGTTGGATATAGGCAAATTTAAAACAAAAAAAATTTCCTTTTCTCCCACCCCAGCCATATAGGACTTATGTCATGAATTTTTAGTATGCGGACTGAGCCGTGCGCTCTGGTTCTCCCCTTAAATAGAATTTCTGCTGGACACAGGGATAACCTAAAAATCCACTTTGGAACGGTGGATGACGCAACTCTGTTACAAAAATAAAATGCGAGCAAAGAGAAAGTTTTAACTCTTTCGAACCATGTTTTTCTCATCCAAAAAAAAGCATCCATTTTTCCAAACATCAAAGTCCTGTTTGATAAAAAATGGAGCGTGTGATAAAGACGATTCCCTGAACGTTTCCTTTTCCAAAAAAAAAAATTTTTTCGCTATAAATTAACCTCATTATTGCTTTTATATCAAATAAAATGATATATCCAGCAGAGAAGCCAAATGTCAATAAATTACATCAAAGTCAGCTATACGGGCGACCTTCCCTCTCCATATTTATATTTCCTCCCTTTTCTACAAATTAAAGCCTAAATTTAAATATACTGCTAAACTAAACTGCGCCTACACAGATAATGAGAAGTAGCCAAGAAGCGGTCACGTTTTCAGTCTCCACCAGGGCGAAGCCCCAACTGGGTGACGTGCCTTTCACGCAATTTTTTTTAGCAGAGCGCCTCTCTCTTCTACACACACTCACCACTCATGAAAATCCCACCGTCATGTAAAAATTCTCATTTAGCAAACGTAATATATTTTTCCAATACTCCGTCCAAAAAAAAATTGTTAGAGCGGTAGTTACATGTGGTGGAGTTTAGTATCTACGCTCGGCTGACTAATAGCACAAAAAGAAAACAGAGTAGTGGAAAAGGCATATAAAAAAAGGAGCCATAAAGACATAAGCAGGGAAGAGCTATATAGCGCCACTGCCACAAAAGTAGCAGGAGCAAGTGAGAGAGAGAGAGAGAGAGAAAAGAGAGAAGTTCATGTTGTTGCTGGAGAAGGTCAACGACCAAGAAAAGGCGAATGTACGAACTTACCTCACTACACTCAATTTCCACTGCAAATACTACTACTCCTGCTACTTTACTAGTGTGTGCTGTGCTCCTACTATTTTTTTATATTGGCAAAGTAAAAAAACTATCACACACGGGAAAAATATAAAACAGAGAGCTTCTGTGTTTTGTTGCTGATATTAAATGCTGGCAGCAGTAGAAGTGCTGTTGCTCGGCTGCTCTTTCACTTTTATAAGATACGTATTTTTTGCATACAGCCTTTGAGGAGGAAGGAAGGAAAAAGAAGTACGAAAGAGAAGGAGGAAGCAAACTGCGGAGAGTAGGCCGCAATGATATCTATGCAAAGTGGAAGGTTGCAAGAAGGATGAGTAAAAGAAAAATCTGTGCAGGTCTCCAAACTAGGTGATGACGTTGAGAAGAATGATGTGATGTGCTGGACGGATGGAAAATAAATGTGAGCTTTGTCCAGGAAAAAAAAATATTATATTTCTATTAAGGGAGCAGGGCCAGGAAGATGTTCTGAATTTTTTGGGGTAAGATGAAATGATATGCGAATGCGACTCCGTAAAAAAAGTATTGATTAGCTGTCCGGTGAAAAAAGAGCACGGTGGAATTTTGAAAACGTGCTCTGGAACGGGTATGTATGCATTAGGTATATGGCTATGAAAGTGTCTACTATGGCTGGACTAGAGACGATTGATTTTTTTTTTCGTTGAGAATGGAATGGAATAATTAAAGAAACTTGACTTACAGGTTAGGTTCAAGGATGAGTCCGAAAACTCGGTTGTGGCACTGTGGCCGGTGACCGGTGTTCAATCACGATAGCTTAAGAGTTTACAAGAGTTCAACTGTTGAAGGTTTCCACTCTCTCTCCTTTTTGGAACATTAATTTTAAAGAGGGCAAAAAAATGAGTGTGTAGGTATTTTAGTAGCGATGAGTGGCTGTGGCACGAACGGAACGGTCCTCCTCCACTCGATTAATACCTGGAAGGAGCTTATTTTGTGGGAGACCTGTTCGAGCTTGAATTGTAGGGTAATAGAGTGAATTCAAGCAGTGTTAGGTATAAGATAGCTAAAACAGACACGAAAAGGGGTATCTTTGCTAAAACGCTAATTTCCAAAGTTCACTAAAACACCTTTTCCTCGTTCAATACTTTCCTGTCTGAGTAAAGTACACCTTACACGTACGTAATTAGCACGGAAAGATGTATCTTAGCGAGTTTCGTAAAATCCAAAAACAGTCACTAAAATTTAGACACTATCAGACCGTTATTCGTCACTAATTATATACCCTGTTCTGGAGCAGCTCTTACCCTAATGAGTACTTACAAAGACACTTCTGTACTGGAAAAATCCCCAAAAAAAATATTGACAGTTGACTAGCACCTGACACAAAATGTCAATACACAGTTTAGCAAATATCTTAATTTCACACACGTAGGAGACCGGCACTTACAGCACATGAGAAATTGTCAAGAATCCCCAAAAAAATATTGACAGTTGACTAGCACCTGACACAAAATGTCAATACACAGTTTAGCAAATATCTTAATTTCACACACGTAGGAGACCGGCACTTACAGCACATGAGAAATTGTCAAGCTATATGTCCGGAAAGTAAGTATCAGTCACAACGTTCAGTAAATCGAGCACTGTCCAAGTATGCATTTTAATTGTCATTAATACCTCGAAAATATGGTAGACTGCCACTCAGCCAAAATTACAGTTTGTTTTGGCTGCATCGGCAAATTTTAAAGATTTAAAGAAAGAGTTTTTAAAGCTAATACTGTCACAAAAATCACTCTTAGATCTTGGATGTGTCACTGTTACTATTCTCGAAGAGAAATAAAGTTTCAAGTTTGTTTTAAAAAAGGTCTGTTTTTGTTCATATCACCCTTCCCATTTTAATCTCACCTTGAGTCTAACCGTAACTCAACTGCACTTCCCTTTTTTTTCTCACCTCTTGGTCTAGTTTACTGCATCCAAACACTGGCGTGAGTGGACAATGCTCTCTTCCTTCTCCAGTTCTTGGGAGAAGACTCCCTACAAAAAACCGGTTTTTCTCTCCGTGTGCGCTCTTGCCCAATTCGTTTGATTGCTCACTTTTCACTTTACGGGTGTGCAGAAAAACACAATTTCCCCGTTCAGAGAAGCCTCTCATGAGTGCAAAAAGTAGTTCACTGCAGTCACTGCACCTGCCGACTAAAAACAGTTATCTTTTGCTGCAGACAAAAAAAGCACTGATATGACTCATCTGGAGTTATTGTTGTTATTATTGTCCCTCTTAAAAAAAACTTTTTGATAACAGTTCCGAAAACCTATATTGACGGTAGGAGTGAAGTACACCGAAAAGGTGAAGTAATTTTCGAAAAAGTTTGACACTTTTGAAATGACAGTTCTCCCTTGCTTTGGAGGACGTGTAGAGCACATCGACAGAGCGATATGGGAAATGGCAAAACACGATCCATACAGAACTAACGACAGTTGACGACTGAAACTGTCCAAGTGGTTGGAATCCTTTCCAACCAAAGCTCTTCCATGTGTGCGCTCCTCTCCTCACCGCTTATACGCTGAACAAAGTAAAAACTGCAAACTGCCATGGGTTTTCTGAGCTGCTGTGTAAAGAAGAGCTCTGCTCTGGGCTATGTCAGCTCTGTAATGTATTTTCCTCGTGAGCTCGAGGATTTTTGCAAAAAAAAGCGAGAGGTGAGGTGTGTATATGTATTTCGTGTGTGCATGGATTGCAATTTCTCTCGGCGCTCCTCCAAAAAAATATGTGTTGCAGTGTAGCTTACTCTCTTCGTGGAGGAATACTCTGGAGAATATAAACTTTGTACGCGGAAGTTAAAACTGCTCTGGAGTAGGAAGATCCAGAGGGGACTTGAAAGGCTTCCCTTTCCCATTTGTCCTTTATCAGCGAACTCATTTTTAAGGGGAAAAACTTTTTACTCCTCGCTCAAATCTGATGCATCCGCTACTACTCCGCTTTCTGATGGATTGCACTATACAATGCAGCTCAAAAAGAAATGGATGGAAGCTGGAGCTGCTACTTTGAGAAGAGGCTCCTTCGGAGAGTATGTCGGAAATCAAGTGGCGCACAAAACTGCTCCACTTCCTTTCTCCAGAGTAGAAAAAAAAAATTGTCCAATTTCGAAATAAAAAGGAATAAATGAAAAGTGTCTGTTTTCATTAGTTCTAAAGCCCAAAAAATATATTTTGTCAGGCTGCACTTGCGCTAATGAATTTAGATGGAGAGATACATGCATGAGAAGCTATTTAAGGTGTTGTAGCATTTCTCCCAATCGCTCAGCGAGAAAATAAATTCGTGTCATGCTCCAGCACTCATTTTATTTTCAGATGCATCATAGATATGACAGCATCCCTATCATTATGTATAAATACAGCTGGTGCTGTTACTGCATTCATCTCGAGTGCAAAAAAATTGCGAATTTATTGATTTAATCAAAAGAATGTGATCAGGAAACTGTGCAAAGCTTCATCACTCCTCCTCATAATTCGCTCATATCGCAATTTCATATTCATCGCTGTCATTGTATGTTTATATTTCCTAGCAATGAAAAAAAATGACTGCATAGCCTTGATGCTCGATGGTCATACATTGGAACAAGCGAAAACAATTCCGAAGAGCATGCTCAGCAGCAGCATCCCTTTTCGCATAATATATATTTTTTGTATGTAGTTTTGCTTTCTTCTTATCTCCCACAAAAAAAAGCAGCGCTGCGTCCATGACCACTGCACCAAACACTGTCTCCGTAGGTCTGTTTATTCGCTTGGTGCGAAATCGCATTATTCTGGTTGCAGAATGAATGAAGGAAAGATGGAAGGAGTGTTAGCGTGCCCAAGTATGACATCTCTGACAGCCTAATTTAACTTTAAAATAGGAACATGTATTAGCAGAAACTTTCATTTCTAAACAGACATTAGCAAGTTAATGGCGGTGCTGTGAGTGCCTCGCACATGTCCTGGACTATAAAATGGCATATGTGGTGGGTGATCTTGACCTACTTTAAATTTTTTCGTGGTAATAATTATAGTGATGATGACGAAGAGTCAGCAGAACAAGCATGAAGGTCACTCTGATATGCGAGGTGATATGGACAGGACAAACGCTTTTATGCACAATGTCATCCCCTTGATAAGACTGCGTTGTTCTTGAGTGCTGGAGAAAAAGATTAGCGTTTTGTGTACGTTGGACTTGGCTAAAAAACTAATAAATCGATGTTTTGATTTCGAATTAAAATTTTTTTCAAAAATTTAAAAAATGATTAGAGCGGCGGATTAACGAATAAAAGTTGTGTGTGGCGAGGAATGGAAATGGATATAAAATGGAAAAACCTTTTTAGTGTAAGGAGTGCGGGCAGGAAAAGTAGTTTTGCATTAGTGTACGGTGAAGGAAAGGGAAAGTAGAGCAGGCCTCTAGCGTGAGGGTTTTATATCAATAAGAAATGGTTTTTTTCTGGGTCCCGTATGCAGTGCAGTTTTCGGACTGGGAGAGGAAACAACAACGGTGGAACGGGAGAAAAGTGATTAGCCTGCACATTTCCAACTGTGCAGCGACACCGCAAATACCAAACCGTGAGGAGCAACGGCAGCAGCAGCGCCTCCCTTTTCCGCTGATTTCTCCTGACGACAAAAACCAAATTTATGGGGAGCGCAGAGCACAACTTTGGAAAGCAATTAATTGGCTACCTAATAAGAAAAGTAATTCATCCCGTACGCCATATCTGGGAAGAGTGGACAGGACGTAGGGGGAGCTGACACAATTTAATTTTGAGAGCTACTCATAAGTACATTAGAGAATTTCCTTTCGAAATAGAGTAACACGTGAAAAAAAAATTAGGAAAGTTACTGAAGCTGGGAAAGCGCATCTCACTTACATATAAAAAAAATAAAAGTATTCAAGGTTTACTCGTTAAAAAAATTGTGACATTACTGCATACGTGCAAAAAAAGTACAAGTGTTCCGCCAGCTACCTGACTTGACAGGAGTTTCATCTTCCTACGTCTTAATCAGAAAGATCCGGGCATGGAAGCTAATTAACTATCGTGTTCCAACAAGTTTTCTAGTAAG
Source organism: Acrocyrtus sp. NNG-2020 (assembly GCA_027744115.1). Taxonomy (NCBI): domain Eukaryota; kingdom Metazoa; phylum Arthropoda; class Collembola; order Entomobryomorpha; family Entomobryidae; genus Acrocyrtus; species Acrocyrtus sp. NNG-2020. Next base: position 14,586 of record JAHZND010000364.1, read on the forward strand.
AAAACGACTTTCGATGTATATGCATCCCAGCACGAATGTACATTTCCTAAAAAAAAGTTTTCACGTGCAGGCGGAAAAAGTAGGAAAATGCTGCTTGCTAAAAGTTTCACGTTATAATTTTTTGCTGGCAATAAAATGAACTTAGTGCATGTCGTACTACTTTTTTAGCTCTTTATTACCCTCATTACGGAAATTGCTAAGTTCGTATAGTCATCATAACATATTTCTATGCCAATAGTAGAAGAGAGGTCGAGGAAAAACATGAATCGCAAGGAAAATTAGACAAAACAGTTGTAGGTAGTGGGCATCCTCGCTCAACTGTGGAGTGTGAGCGGGTACAACATCCGAAAAGAAAATCTAGAGACAGGTTGACATTTCTAATTTTTCCTCGGGGACACAGGACTCCACGTGCATGGAAGTAGGTAGGGGCTGCGCTGCAGTTGCCCGATTTCATCGGTGAGCGAGAGAGTATCGCTCACTCGTTTGGGAGGAGATACCTCTCCACATGAAATGGACAATGGAGTGGAGCTCTGTTGCTCGGAAAGCAGCCTACTTTTAATTACGTTGTAGGCCGAATGCTACATAAAAGGATGGAGAGCTGTAAACAATGGGCTGTCTTCTGAAATGAGGGCACCTGGAACTTTGAAGTCAAGTCAGGTTACCAAAATCAAAGCGAAAAAACTGAGGGCACAAACTGAAAGGCGTATGTATGTCAGGAATATAATGCAAAACAAATGTGTTTAATGATTCCAGTTTATTATGTCCATTCAGCCACATCCCACATTGTCCCTATCACGGAAAATCTGTCAATTCTCCTTCCCTCTTTCAACTTTTTAATAGAGTAGTGGGCTTGTTTTTCAAGAGGGAGCTGTCCTCAAGGACTTTCGTGAAGTTGGAGAGATACCGACCAGAAAATCTAATTATGCATTGGAAGCGAAGCAAAAACTATTTTACTAAATTATTTTTTTTTGTAGAAGGCTTCCTCCTTTCCAAACTCTTCCAGTTTGGAATTCCATAAATTCCGCGTGCATGTTTAAGTTGGGAAATGTTACCCTTTCAAAAAGTTCTACTCAGATTACGGCACGTGTATGAAAAGCCCAGTTGCATAAATATACATATATATTACAATTAGCACTCTACAGATATGGATATCCCTTTAACATGAGAAGTCTGAGAGTTTCGAATGTGGAGCATTTATTACAAAAGGGAATGTGAAAGCTGTCCACTGTTAAAATGCAAATCCAGGCCAAACCCTTGAAAGACTGCTAAATTGCGTGAAAGGCTTTTAGCGTTATGTCCAGAAAATAATTACTGACAAGTGCCGGAGAAGTGCTATTGTCTTTTATAAACAGCTCCTGACAAACTGCCATTGCAGCTCGTGTAAATAAATTTACGTAGGATAAACTAAGTTATAAGGTCACCACTTATTTATTAAAGTGAACCATTATCAGGCAGCAAGTTTCGTCACGCGAGCCCTTGGCATTGCATTATAAATATCTATGGAGAGCCCACTTTAAAATTATGTCCGAGTTGCAGTTCTCAGTAGAGACCAGCGATAGTAGGTCGGATCCGCATGTGGAGGTTACCTCCTCCTCTCCAACTTTATCTGATATGCTATTTTATAATTTTGTCAATATTATTTCTTTCCCGAAGAGGGATGGAAAAATTGTGATCTGGCAAGCATAATCATTTCCCTATAGGTTCTGAAGCTCGTGTGTCACCTATTAATTATGCAGCTACCTGATCCCCACAACAAACCATCCTTTCTTCTCTCGCTTGCACCATCGGTCGTATCAGTCCGGGATACGGAAGTTGACTACTTCCTCACTAATTGTGTAGCGTTGCTTGTTTCACCTACCTGGTCAAAAACTACAAAGCGCGCTGTTCCCTGCTGGTGTAAAGTTCCATCCATCCAAGTAAAAGTTCCATCTCTTTTATTTTAGGTAGCTGCGATTTCAAGGTAGTGAGTGACAGCCTTTCCTATGCATTTTAAATGTGGTTATTACACTAGACACTCCACAAAGGGCTGTCGATAGTACGAGTGGAACATGACTAGACTCTGCAAGCAGTCCTACATCTAGGAAATGACAATTAAGAAGAGCCCCGTTTGTACGCACACGTGTCGCCAAAAGACCCCGAAAATTTGTATCAGTCGATCGACGTATTTTGCGATACTCGCCCTATTCCACGCAACAAGTTGTAACAAAAGTGAACACTGTCAAGGTCTTCTTTTTTTGGGAGTTTCGCTACCTGGAAACAGAAAACTTACAAGCTCTCAGCGCTCAATAAGACACAATAATTTCATAAGTGGCCTTACTCTTGTTGGAAAAGGCATTATTACAAAAACATTGAATTAAATTTTCCAAAGCGCTTTTCCTTTCTCCCTCTAAACAGAATTTCCCGACTCCTTTTTATTGCGCTGCACATCCCGTCACGAAAATTAAATGGGGGAGTAAGTGGGTCATTCTACGATTAAAAAAATTATATCATGTTTATACCGAATTCCACCTGAATTACTTTTACTTGTATCTCCCAACGCTAGCTGGAGCAATCTCATTAAAAATAGCGAACATTCCAATTTTTTTTATATTTATCTGGAGCATGCACGGGAATGAAAATATGGGAAAAATTCGTTTTTTGACAAAAAAAAATCGGGTATCGGCCATAATTTTGTCGGCGCCGTGAATTAGACATGGAGTACTTTTGTTAATAATGAAAGACCGCGGGTTCCAGCGTACACTCTGCATTTTTAAACTCCTGCAGTTTTGTATGCAATCCAGTGTTTTTCCATTTCACTGCACATGTAAGCCAAATAGTAGCAACTGAAAGGAACCAGAGGTCGTCGGGTGTGTATCAAAGAACTCACTCTAGGACAAGGTCCCTTTCCGTATAAAACTAAAAAAAAGTGCATATATACATTAGTTGCTAATTAAAGTGTATACATCGGCTAATTATGAGCTAAAAGGATGACACGGAAAAGTTTGATTTTCCTAAAAAGCACATAGTTTGTCAAGGAATAGATGAGGTGAAATTGAAAGTTTGCAAAAGTACGCAAATGAGCATTTCTCAGAACGCTAATTAGATATTCTGTCAAAAAAGGTTTTTTTTCAGCTGGGCTTTTGTCAATATCTAAATTGCGGAGTTGTTCAAAGTGGAATATACAATTTCCATTTGGGGCGTTATATGGCTTTTTCCTTTATAGATCAAAAAGGGCGAAAAAGCAAAAACTAACAATAAAGTGGAGGTGTACGCTCTAAACTTTTGGACTTTCACTGATCGTTTCCCCAATGTGCACACGCTCTTTGCACTACATCAAAGGAATCCGGAGTTGTTCCTAGTTCGGGGAAAGCTCAATGCAATGTTCTCGCCCCTAAAACTTTTGGACTTTCACTGATCGTTTCCCCAATGTGCACACGCTCTTTGCACTACATCAAAGGAATCCGGAGTTGTTCCTAGTTCGGGGAAAGCTCAATGCAATGTTTTCGCCCCTTCAAGGTATAATTTGCAGATGACGCAATTATCTCCCTCTACAAACAGCACATACAAAGCTCGACGACCCCCAGAATTTAGAGAAGCCAAAAAAAGAATGAAACTTGCGGGGAAACTGAGATGACGCGAAGTGGGCAGCTCCTTATTAACTTTAACTCTTTTACTGTTGCGTGATGGCGCAGTGTAAGCCAATCATTTGTAGATTTGTAACTCGAAGCTGTGTACAGCTCATCGTTAGTCGTAAGATGTATCAAAATATTTTCGGTCACCAGCACTCAAATAATTAAGCGATGACATAATGCATCAATGAATTGACTGAAATGAAATATTAACGAATTTTCGGTCGATGAGAAAATTTTCTTATATTGCTAATTCAGCTTTTCTTTGTTCATACTATTCAAGTTTGGGTTTTTGATGAGCTTGCTTAAAACGCATATTACATTTTATTAAATTGATTCCCTGAAAAGCTCACTAAAGAAATGAGTATAGGTAACTTGTCAATATGAACTAAATTTTTATTTATTAACCCACCGCAACAGTATTAACAAATAGCAAAAAAGGTTACATTAATGCAGATTTTAATTCTTAAAGAACTATTGAGTAAAACCCCGTGCATTTACGGAACCACATTCAGTCATCCCTCGTCCATTATTAAACTTCCTCTTTCTAAATTTATACATCGTTTGTCCGAACACATTCCTTTTTTCCATATACCTTTATGACTGTTCCGCACTTGTGCTACCGAACACCAAAAAAGATCGAAAGAAACATTGTGCTAAAATCGAGTATATAACAAGAAATACGGCTACAGAGCAAAACAGGACAATCGCTGTGACTAGAAGCATAGTCCAATTACTACACTACAATATAATTAGCTAACCTTTGCCGGTATTAATTCAGCGACATACGTATTGACTATAAATTCCTGCTTATAAATTTTTAAGAAGCTCGATGCATTTTTTCGCAGCAGCAAAAAGGTGCTGTGAACTTGACTAGCTTTCAACTGTGACCCCATACGGGTGTAAGAGTTGCAGCAGCCAATTAATATTTTCGTATTTACATTGAATACATTCATGGACGGATCAGAAAAGGGATCATCTTTAAGTATACAAAGTTATTAATTATTTTGAATTATATTAAAGTTGCAAACTAATTTTCTGCTGAAAATTAACTGTATAAAAATGAACGTCACAAAAGCTTAAACGATTAAAACAGCATATAGTCTACCTACACCAACTAGCCTTTGACTATGACCATATGTTTCTGTGTGCACATTTTTAAAAACTGATGTTAAAGCTGAGCACAACTTTTACACTAGTTTATCGTGTAAATTTCAAACTGGCTTACTAGATACGCTAAATCCATACCTGACTTCATATATACAAATCGTGCGAGAGTTCGCCATCGCTCTTAAGAATTACACATCTTATTAATATAGACAATTATTAATTTTTATACTGTAGGACGAAAAACGAAAGTAATTGTATTCCGGCTGCTCCACGTCATATTTTAGTACAAATGACTGTCCTTTCGTCACAGCAAATCAATTCATGGCTGGTTCCAGTCGTCATTCTCAAGAGGAGTTAAGAGGATGGTGATGCAAGTCACCTTGGACAGCTGGTCGTGCGTGTCCTTATTCAATGGATTTTGACGGAAGTTGGCAATCTTGAGGCAACTTCGCTCAGCTAACCTTTTGGAGTCCACATCTGAAAAAAAATTAAAATCGAAAGTTTTAGTGCAAGTTTTATATTTGACATTAACGAGTATAGGATTAATTAGAACAATATTAAACAAAGAGCTTAGAGCTTCTTGTACCGGAAATGTAATTTTTCTCCGCGTCGATATGCTCCAGCTTAGGTAGGGTGTAGGCAACCCTGGGCACTGAGACAAACGCATTGTGCGAAATGTTGAGGATGGTGAGCTGCTGCAACTCTCCAATTTCCTCTGGGAGCTTGCTCATCCGATTGTTGGACAGGTTAAGTTCTGAAAACAAATTGTAATCCAATTAGTTAATGTCATTTACCCTTGCTAGTGAGCTAGTAACTTTTCCTTGGCGATGACAGAACTCAAAACTAAGCCCACATGGTTTTTCTTGTGACCTAGGCCACAATGTGCGTTTTCTCGTAACATTTTTTTACTCGACTTAATGAGCACGTCATGGAAATCACGTGAAAATAAAATTCACATCGGCCAACTCTCATAAAACTCTCCACTTTGTTTACAAATACCAGCTATCTATCTTCCACTTCGAATGAAACCGACCCTGGAAACGGGCCAATCGCCAGTTCAACAAAACTTGAGGACAAACAACTTTTTCGTAGCAGTTAAAATCAGCTGCTGAGCAATTTTAAACAAAAATTATTTATAACATTCTGTGGAAGCAAAATTGCTCGAAAACAACGAGACGAGGAACAAAGGAATTTACTATTAGCTATTAGGATTGTTTACTCTGCCTCATTTTATTTTAATTTTCTTGGCTTTCATCTTAGACTTTACAGTGTTTCCAAATTGGAATATAGCATACCTGTCATACCGTGTGATTAAAGGATATAAACTAATTTTTGGAATCTCATGTTCATGTGAACTGTCTGTATTCCGCGAACCGTGGGAATTACGCAGTTCTTTCCGAAAAGTGTATTGACACGACAGCCGGCCTGCTCATAAAGCAAAAATATTTGATTTACCCATCCAAAGTGACTATCTCGTCCTCCCATCAATCATAAAGTGTTAATGTTCCCAAGAAAAAGTATTTTTTTTCACTGAAAGATGGACTGCAAACAAAGTTAGCTCTTTGAAGTCAGAAACGCAATAAGCAAGTAGGGATTGGGGGAGAAGACGACGAAGAAAAAAAAGACTGGCTAAAAATATCGGGAAAATCCCGCAAGTTATTTATAGTCATAGTTCAAAACTCCCTTCTCTGAATTCATCCGAGTTTTGAGATAATTTTCTTTTTCGTGAAGAAGTCGACTACGCGGAATAATATGTATCTGCGTCTGTTCATGAATTTGGGGTGCTTTCGGAACATCACTGAAACATTCTATAAACTGCGTCGAGAAAACGTAGAAAAAGAAAACAAAAATATTATGGAAACATTGTAAAGCCCAGTAGGACTACTTTGTAACGTAAACATGCGGATTCACAAGCATATCTCCAACAACTGGTGCAATGCAATGCTATTTAAGCTATATGGCTCCACACTGTCTATTGCGGGAATGTGGATCAGTGTAATTCTGAGAAAATGGATTTTTCTTCAATGAGAAAGAAAAAAAGTCGGAAATTTAATGCTCATTGGTAAATTTTTACTTTAGAGAGTGACAAAGCCAAGAAAACCTAGTTAATCACTAGTAGCAAAAATTTTCGGAAGCTTTTTTTCTGGGAATGAGTCCGAATTGAGACTCGTTTTTACCTGTGATGCATGAGAATTTTGCAGCGAGCTTCGAGGGAATTGTCGTGATTACGTTAAAGGACAAATCACAAGTTTTCAAGTTGGTTTCCCGCATGAGTAGAAACACCGCATCAGGGACCTGCATAAGCTGGCATTCCGATAAATCTAACGATAAAAAAATTGAGAGAAAAAAAAATTAGCTTTACTACTTTTTTTTGCTAGGTGACCTATCTCAATAAAACGTGCAATTAAAAGTGTCGAATGAAGTTATCGCTTCAGATCAGTACTAGATTTAACCAAGTGTAACCGGACAGCTGTTGAAGAGTGTCCATCTACTATCAAAAGTGGTTTATGGCACATCATGCATACCTTTTTGGTAATGAATTTCTACGCACTAATAAAAAAAATTAATTGAGTGCTGAAGGTCTCCCCAATAAAGCAACGGCTGTGATGTAAATCGATCACGATGATATAGGTAAATTGCAACTTTATCAGTTTCCTAATTTCCCTCAATTTGTGAGAGCGTGTGGCCAACTGGGAAACTAGAGCCTTCAGGGCTAAGCCCCAGCAAACCATAAACTTTTAAATGGGATAAATGTAGAATAAAGTAATTCCTAAATATATCTTACTTAACTCATTTTTTAAAGCTATATCAGTAAACAAGACGGAACCCGGAAGTATGAAAAAAAATATATGCGCACAAAAAAAAATTGTACAAATATTACTCTCATTTAGCATATAAAAAAGGTTTACTATATCGGACTTGATAAAAAGTGTGGACTTTGTAGCCCATATTTAAACAGTTCACTTTGGCAATGGTAATTCAGTAAAAACTAGCCGAGTGGAAAAGTCTAACAGTTTGCCTCATTTTAAAACCAAGTTAGTGTTTTCGTGTGTATCAGAGGGGGATGACGCCATAAAAGTTGTGTACTGATTTACTACTCCCCACCACCTCCAAACTGCTAAAGACTTAGTCTACAGAAGGTAGACATGGACACACGTAATTAGATCAGGATGCAGGCGAAAGGGAGACAGAGAGATGCTATACAAACTAAAATTCTGCTCACTGCACTCCACTCACATTTTTTTAGCAAAATTACGTGATCCCAGTGCAGTGGAAGTGCAGTGGATTAGCATCTCAACAAGAAATAAACGTGCATAAAAGCGAAATATGAAGGAAGGGGCGCGATCAAAGGTTTTTTTTCTATTGCTATAATATATAGCTCGTTCATACATAAACAAAAATAAATTGCCTATTGATCAGTTTAACTACTGTAATTATAAATCAGATCCACACTCCTCTACTACGAAATAGCCTATATTTTTAATGGGGGATTTAGATTAGGCAAAGGTTGCAAAATTTGTGCGGTATTTACCAAGAGACTCCGTTTCTTTGGCATCTTCACAGCGGAGAACAACTCGGGCCACTTCGTTCGCCATAGTATTACCAATACCACACAATAAATATCTAAATATCAGTCAACCTTCAAACTGACACTGAAGGAGTGGAAGAAGCGATGATGACGACCACAGCTTGTTCAATGCCAATCTCCACGTTTCCACTAAATTCATGGAACACTTTGTATAAGCGCAAGACAAAAAATATCCCAGCCTTGCTCCAAACTCCTTCTCTAGAATCTGCGTCGTCGTCGTTTAGCGAACAAAGCAAAAAAAATCGAGTTTCTCGCCGTCCCACTCTCATTTCCACTGAGAGCGTTTTGGATCACCTACTTATTTTCACTGGGAGAAGTGCAACTTGCAAATAAAAAAAACCCTGTGCATATGTATCGCTCTACCTAAATTCTTGTCTGCGGTTTTTTTTTCACAAAATTACATGCCCAGCATGCGGATTGGTGCTATCATTGGATTTGTTTGCCTACGCAAGATAGACTCTTATCGAGACATTTTTTAAGAGACTGTTTTGCTCCTTTCATGCTACTCTCTGATTGTAATGAGAGATGATGAAAGTTCATTACTACTTCTTTGTTTGCTTTTTTATGTCCCATACCTACAATTTTTGTAATGTGATGCGCACTCTGGAGAGATACAATAGGCATAAGTATATGGATGAAATAGATTGGAAATTAATGAACTGTCTGGAGCGATTTTTCAAAGGACAAAACTGAAGAAATGAATATATTATGTTGGACAATGTTTTTTTCAAATATAATTTTTTATAGGATCTTACCCAAGTTTTCGTTTTCTTGCGCATCTTTGCACCGTCCCACAACCCGAATGATTGCCCTTCCAGCAATTCGAGTACACATCATCGCTTGATGATACTCAGCAGCAGCCGTTTGATCATCATCAGCCTGGCTATTTGTCAAATCCGAAAGCTTTGGCCTCATTTTACACTCTTCTCCGAAAAATGTGACTAGACGAAAAAAATTTATTTGATCTCTTTCTTCTTCACAGAGAGCACTTAACCGTCACTACCTTTCACAATGTAGACGTTGAGCTTCTCACTTCAAAGAAAGTAAACTCTCAGCTAATTTCCCAATTTCGCTTCGGGTCTCTTCAGCAAAAAGTTTTTCTTTTACGAAATCTGCGAATTCACACGAAAATGAGTGTCTTCCTTTAGAAAACTTTTTTAATCTAAATTATTAGCCAACACATAGCTGAAGGTGTCAAAGATATTTTGCTTCACAATGCGCCATTATTATGTAATTAAAAAAATTTTTAGTAGCACACACTAAAATTAATTGGTTTTCAAACCAGGAGAAAAAACCCAGCATCACTCGTCCCCAACACCATAACATTGACTGAAAAGCAATTTGCCATCTAAAGAGTAAGAGTTCTTTTTTTTCTGTTCGCTAATCAGTCGCAGAGTGTACAACTGACGCCATGTGAATCACTCGCTTATGTATGTATTTTCTCAATGTTTGCATATTTGCAGTCACGTTTCCTACTTGAGCATAGTCACAGCTTAGTTCTCACCTGTGCAGCCCAAACTGCAAAAAAAGTTAATCATCTCAGCACTTTGTTCTACACAGAGTGCATAGCCAGCGTAAGCAAACAATAGTAATTATAATTATGTTTGGCCTAATTTATATAACTAGAGAGCCAATAGGTCTGCTACTGTAGGAATTTCTACACTGCTCGAAGGGAATTAATTGTAAAAAAGGCGCCCTATTTGTATAAAAGTGACCGTATAGGTATCCCCACAAGCAGACTTTTTAAAGGCGATATTATAAAGTGTGTACGCATAATATTATTATGCTTGCATCATTTCATGTCAGTAAGGTAAAAAAATGACCAAAACAATGTGAGAGTTTTTTTATTATTATTATATCAGCTAGGCAAAGGAAGTAGAGTGCATGACGACGATATTTGGCTTCTCTCTGGCTGCTTCTGAACGAGTTATGCAATTTGATAAAGCTGAACTCTGCGTGCACAACTATTAATCTCAAAATTGCTTTGCAATCTGTGCTATCTTATCACTACTAACTAATTATGCACACTTGCAAAAAAAAATATGAGCTGCTGGCTGTGTAGAGAACGAATACGATTTTTCATGGTGGTTGTGTAAAAGAAGTTGGGTGAGTTTTTGGTTACTTTTTCACAAGAAATGGGTAAACCTTTTGGGACCTGAAATGGGTTTCGACTAAAAATGCCATTGTAAACTAATAGCAGTTATCTAGAGTAGCTGTTTAACGGAGCTATAAACTTTTAGTTGACAAATATGTGGAATTGTCATGAAAAGGTTTTGACTTTTTAGGGATTGCTATTGATTGATCTCTTTAAAGTGGAGCAGGAACAGGAGTATCAGGCTAATTCAAACAATGACATTGGACGGCAAAGTGTCCCACTTGGGAAAAGGAACAAATAGGAGACTTCTCTTCCGTGGCGTGCTGTCACTGTTTCACTATTTGTAGAAGATAATCATTTTGCTCACTACGCACGCACGCATACTCACATGGAAATTTCCTTGAGCGAGAAATTTTTTTTTGCAGAGCTGATGCTTCTCTAACCGCTCTACCTGAATGAATGAGTATAAGGAAGGTTGAAAAGTGCTTGTAAAATGTGTAGGGCCTACATTAGGTATAATGAAGGGGACAGAGAATGTTTAAAAGTAGTTCTATTTAGGTAGTCAGTCTAACCAGAATGACCACAGGGGAGATGCATGATATCTTCAGCTGGTTCGATTGAGACAAGGAAGCAAGTTACCTATTATTTTAGTTGTAAACGGTATGCAGTATTCTACGCAGTTTCGTATCAAATGTTTGAATTGCTACAAAAGATAAGAACTAATTGCATAGGTAACTGGCCTGTCAAATAATAAAAAACGTTTGTTTGCAGAATTGCAGATGTTGTTGAATGACACTGTGAATTTCTACCCAGCACAAAACAACTTTATCCCTCCCCCTCGATAAATTATTTTAATTGTGCTTATACCCAATTTATTTTCTCAGTTAACAGGAAGAGCATAGCACCCTAAGTTTAAAAAACAATAATAAATGTAATTTGGATCACAATGCCCCATTTATATTAAAAAAGGTTGACTTACTTTATTGCTTTAAATCTCGGTAAACTCGCTTTGACATCCACACTTGAACCACAACAAAAACTGAATGACTCACAAAGACAGTTCTGTCAGTGACTTTTTTCTCACATGGGAGCTTTAGCACTTCTTCCAAGGGAAGGATTCTCTTTCTCCAAAGTTGAAACGCAAAGTGAGCTGATGTCCTCCCGAAAACGCTGGTTTTAAAGGTTGACTCTCGATTACTGCTTCACAGGAAGAAGAAGAAAAAAATGAGTATAAAAACGCAAGACATTGATGAAGATGATGCGCCACTTTATAATGAATACGGGGATACGAGTAAAAGAAGGAGGGTGCCACAATAATATTTTTTCCTTTGTACTAGTCTCTACATTCATGCGTCGCATTTAGTGTGTGGAAATATATAAACTTAAGAAAACAGAGAGCTCTTCATGAGCGAGAATATATGACAGATTTTTTTTGGAGAAGAAACGCGTAGGAACATTTTTACGTAAAACGGTTATGTACCTGTAAAAAATCTGTTTTTGTGAAGGATGCTTAGCTATTTCTTTTTATCGCATACTTTTAAATATCTCTGAGATGCATAGACAAAAAATATAAAAAGTTGTATAGAGTGCGGGGAGAATCCGGGCACACCATTTCCCAGTTTTGTGATGAGTATGCAGTGCATCCATGTGATTTTGCGCAGTCAGTTGGACTACTGAGACGCTGACGATCACTCCAAAATGTTTTCTACTTTGAACCTTCTTGGCTGCGCTGAAACGATGAACTGCGTTGTCGGCGTGTGTGTGCCTCTAGGTATCGCTTTAAGTGTCACAGCGACATGTGATCCTAGCTTGAGAACGGATTTTAATTAAGGAATGTGAAAACATTTGGAGAACAAAATGGAAATTTCAGGATAGGGTGTTCGCATGATAGTCCCAATTTAGATTTAAACTTGACCTCTGATAATTAATTAATTAACTGGTTTGAATATTTCACTTTATTGTGTTATACAAATAAAATACTTAATGGCGACAGCTCCAAGAATAAGCTTCTATTTTCCTGATACCTAGTTTTTTTTACTCTGTCGCAAATTTGATGACATAATGCACAGATAATGGCGCCGTATCAGTAAAAGCTGTGGGCAGGAAAATGCTTAAGTGTGAAAACAGGAAATAAGAAATTATTTATTATTTTATTTTCGACACTTATTTTTTTTCGTACGTGTCTTATCACTGTCTGCCCGGTTATTCCAGAAACATAATCTTTATGATAAGAAAAAACATAAATTACAATTTCATTTTAAATTACTAACAACTGAATAGTGAATAAGCTGTTTATCTAAATACTTCTCGATTTTTTTGTCTGGACGAATGATAAAAGTTTTTTTGCAAATACATATTCTTATATACATTTGGCTTTGTTGCAAGCAATTAATATTTATCTGGTGGCCAGAGCCAAGAGCTAGAGAGGTACGCACAGCAGTTTGTATTAGGTTACGTCAACCATCTATCGTAAGCTAGTTATGATTCATCTCGTTTAGAAGTGTATGAGTGATAAGGGGTACCTTGTCTTTCCATGTCCGTAAACATCAAGTTTGCCCGAAATGGTGTATATTTACAAATTGTCAGTTAAAAGGATATGCGATTGGCAGATTACTGCACTTGAAATCAGTTGCTACATGCTATCTATAAATGCAAATGATTATGGCAGATCACAGCCTAAACACGATACGATTTAATTTGTCATTTCTTTGGAATGCGACAATTTTCATGAAAACTTAATATCCACTACTCCATGCTTTTATTTTTTTATGACGCATGGCAATAATAATAATGCTGACTGCACTGACCTATAAGTTATACCCTAAAGATTTAGCATAAAACATTGTTTTGTAGTTACTAATCTGCTTGCATGTGAAAACTCAGCAATTAATTTTTTCGTTACTCGAATTTTTGCCAAGTCAGCAATTTCAACTTTATACTTTGACTGCCACATCTGTAATATGTAGATACCTAGATGAATCTGTCAGGAAATTAACAGTTTGTAGGCGCTTAAACGGAAGTATAAGCTGCTGGGAATCCTCACACACGTCACATTGACGACAATAATGGTTCACATTCTCAGCAGGCGTGAAATGACTGGTGACTGGAAAAGTAAATGCACTCTGTCCCAATGCAAACTTGGTAGCATATTATTACTGCTCGTGTTATTTTCCTTTCTCCAGAAACCAAAGAAAACGTCAGTGGATGGAGCACTCTGGTGTTTTGACATTCTTTATGCAGTCTTGTAGGAGTCTGTAAGTTCAACGGAAGATGTTTGAAATAGTTTATCGGGAACAGGAAAAAAAGTAATCTCTTATACCTAAATGAAATTTACCTCTTGGCTCGGTTATTTTCCGTTCGACTTCGGCATGGAGGCATTACGCAACTTATAATTTTTGCGTCTTTAGTTAATATATGAAACGTATGCAGTCTATTTCAGTCTCTATACGGCTTTTCCACAGTTCGAAGAAAGATGACAAAGGAAACTGTTGCTTCCAACGGTTTCTAGTTGAACGGTGTGAAAGATTACTCACGATCAGCATCAGCACTATTACTCTTCGGCTATGCTTAAGGCTTGGAGCATGGCTGGCGTTTTACAATAGCCACTTGCTCATACCAAAATACACATCTAAAATTTGGATTTGTTGAGTTGAAATTTTGCCACAAAAGTAGAAATTCCACGATTCTAAACGAGAATAAACCAGATTTCTATGCAATTCTTATCAGATTTACAATGAAAATAGTGGCGTAGACAACGAACTTCAAAAAATAGTAAATCTTGGCAGGGCCGCCAACATATATTCAAATACTGTCACCAAATCATAGCTTTTATTTCGAACGTTAAAAGATAAAATGACATACAGGACATTTTACAAATGTCAAAGCAACTATACCTATGTACATCAAGAGAATTGACATTTATCATCCACTTCAACCACCTTAATATAAGACGGACTAGTTATTATAAACGTGTAGGTTTGTGTGCAAAAGCACTAAAAATTTAAGATAAAGTCATTTTTAGGAACATCGTTAAGCAAGGGAAACGATATTTCCGGTTGCTCGCTATAATACTAGAACTAAACAAAAACACTGTGTGGAATTAGTCAGTTTTTTCTATTGGAATGCGAAAACGGGAATGAATACAAATGGAAACCGCTACACAGTTTGATGCTACAAAAATACTGTACGTAACTATCTGTTATTTACTTTTACGATTTAGAAAATTTTTAAAAATACGGTTAAATCAGATTTTTTGATAGCTTCCAATATTATTTAGCCTCGTTTAAATTCGATCAGCATTGGGTACATTCGCCACTTCACAAATACGGCATTTTTGACAAATGATTATTATAATCAGGTTGTAGACGCACATGATTTCCTAAACATTACATTTTGCAGAACATTTAATTTTGAAAATCTACGCACCATAAACGCTTTTTTACCCAGAGTCCGATTGAACTGCCTAAAAATTAAAAATAAATATATAAAACGTTTCTAAATTCTGTAAATTGCGAAAGAAGTGTGGATATGATTGCACTACTACTGTCTGCCTGGGAACGGAACTGTGGCTACAACACAGAACTTTCAGAAATCTTTGAAATCTTTAATAGCACCTTATATCATAAAATGTCCAATCTTACCATTCCTACCTTTTTTAAAACATTTTTAATAATCTTAGCTTTGATCTTCATAATTTAAATGCTTTCTTCGGTACGGTAGTGAAAGAAAACTATGAGCTTAACTGCAAGCCTCGATAGCTGGCGTTGCTGCAAATTACACTTCCTCCGAAATAAGGCTGCTTAACAGGCCCAAAAAGTACATCTTGTCAAGCTTTTTTGAGACGTTTTTTGTTGACAATTTTGTTGAGAACATTTTCAGTGGGAGCAATGCATCATCATAATTTACAAAGCAGTGAGGAACCCTTCGTAGAGCAACTGCTAAATTTCAATCTTACCGGCCGGCCAATGCATAAGGCAATTTAAAAATTATGAAAACGCTGAACCGAAGCCTTCCGTTTCGTAAACTGATAGTAGATAATCATATCAATGTGAACTCGTGGGTGTGCACAATGTAAAGTACTTTACATATCAGAAACGGTTGCATCCGCATATTTTACCTCCTACTTTTTTTTACAAAATCTCTAGTTTAAAGAAGACTCGTTAAATCTTAGAATATAGTACATAGAATATATAACTCGTTAGTATAGTTTCTGTAAAAATAACAGTACCTAGATTGAATACCAGCCGAGAATCTTTTTTTAATCTACCAGTAAGTTGTAAGTGTAAGTTTGTAATGTGAAGTCGATGGTGTGTTATAAAGTCTCTGAAACCGAAAAACTTTCACTCTACATCGTGCTCACTACCAGTAACAGCTTGGCTAATTGTTGCAGAATCGTTATCGTTGTACACAGTGCTATTTATAAGAATTTCATCTTTCTCGTTCCCTTCCAGGTCCTGGACATGCTGAAGTCCAGAACAGTAATGAAGCATTAGTAATGACAAGGCATGTACTTTTTCCTCACATTTCGATATTTGAACTGCAATATTTGCTTTCGTTGAAGGGGACAATGCTTCCTCCTTGGAGAGTGCGAGGCGTTCGTTTGTGGTTATGTTGATTTCCTCTTGGAGGCGATTTAACTACAAACAAGGTCAAGTTTCGTTTTTAAGTAGGTAATTGTGATATCGGCACATTCTACTGGAACTTCAAGCTCTAGAAAAATGCTGCAAAAGGTTGAGCAAGGGGTGCAGTGCAAGGGGTGCGGTTAGAAAGAACATCAAAATGATTCAACACTCATGCAAGTAATTAATGGGTGTGCACATACAACTAGTTTAAGTGAGCGACGACACAAGCAAACTAGATAGGTACTTTCTTAGTAAAAATGTGTAACTACAAAAGACTACTCAGCTACTTCCTATATTGGTCATAGAACTGGCCTGGCGTATGACAAATAATAGGGTATTATACAGACTAGCAAGTTGCAACAAGTCGGTTTTTATTTACAGACTACGAATATATATCTAACTATATAAATACCGTCAGAGGATCCACGGAATACTTATTTTTT
>JAHZND010000365.1:0-72678 GCA_027744115.1 Acrocyrtus sp. NNG-2020
GCAAGAATTTCTCGAAATTTCTTATTAAGAATTGCCTCAATTGGAAACGCTAGTGCCTACGCATGCCGAGCTAGTAGGCAAATCCGGAATTTTAAGAGAAAGACATGAGCACTTAACTATATTCTCGTAACCAAGCCCATTTACAAAATACACTAAAAGTGGGAGGCTAAAATGCTTTGAAAATGTCCTTCGGCATCAGTGTCAGTGCCTTTGATTTCTATCTGAGGTCTACGGTCTCCCTGCAATTTCCGCTCTCACTGTAAACAAAGTATATTACGGAGATAGTGAGAACACACTCTGCTACTTTCTCGCAGTGACCGGTTTTTATTAGAGGCGTAGTAGTCTGCCGCTCTGCTTGTCAGAAAGGTGGTTGTTCTTCCCGATCGGTTGTACTCAGCCAGGTGGAAAGGAATTAGGGAGAGAACCATGTAGCATGACATTTCGTACAAAAGGAAAGACATACCTGGAGGAAAAAACTGTTGTCATTCCTGTACTGGTTTGGTGCGCACACAAAATATAATTGTTCTTCTTGTTGTTCCAGCAGCACAAAAAAAAGGTTAAATGTTGACGAAAAAAGAGCAAAAAAAATAAGTTTTTTTTCTTTCTCTCTACTTTCTTGTATTTCTCCTGGGAGAAGATAGTGCAGTACACGAAATAAGAAAAACTCTCGTTAAACGATCACATTAAAAAAAGTTTCTTTGTTTATATCCAGGTGAAATTAAAATTATGTTCACTTTTGTCGCCAAAGGAGGTTTTCTGGTGGAAAGGGAGAGAGAAAGGATCGGGCGCAATTATGAAGCAGAGTATACTTAGGGCAGTGTGATGCGAGCTGTGCTTGGCTGGGCTCTTCTCCACTGTTTATCTAATTAACCATAAGTAGGGAAAATTCTTTTTGTTGTGAATTTAGTAAATTAGCAGATGCATTATTTTATTTGCTTCTCTCTTGAGAACAACGGGAACTAAAAAAAAGGAGAAGTAGGAAGAAAAAAAAACGAATATACTAAGAAAGGGATAAAGGGGAAAGAAACGGCCTTATCGAACCGGACTGCAATTACACTTATCCTCGTCCGGAGAGCGGGGAAGGAGAGATCAGTCTACTCTTGAAAGTTTCATGTATTCTTTGAAAAAATGGGAAGCTCTCCCCCACATTCTCCTACTCTGCTGGTAGCTCAATTACTCTCTCAAACCCGTTCCAACTTTCATGCGCCGTCATAGTCACGGCATACGTACGTAGTGAGCAAACCGTGTTGCTCCTCTCGTCTGCCTGTAACGCTAGCAGCTCTGATCTCCGCTTCTCAGCCTACCCATCCTGATCACGTTGATGATGATGGAGAGCAAGTTGATCTTTTGTGCTTCCTCTGTCCTGCTGGATCCAATTTTCCCTCCACATGGACATACGTGCTCACACGCGACGCATCACACACAAAGCAAGTCGGAGTAATCACATCCACAACGACTTCACAGAGCTCCTTCCTCTCCCATCGCTAGCCCATTTTACCAGTCCTTTTTTTCGCGGCCCGTCGAAAATATATCGTAAAAAAAGTGAAGTGAAAGTCAAGTGCTGAGTTTCCAACACATTGAACTCTCCAGTTTCCAGCAGAACTTTGCTGCTCCGTCGGCATCCTCACACAGCTTTTTATTTTTTTCGGGTAGCCTTCAACTGTGTGCTCTTTCCAAATAGGAGTAGAGAGCGATAACTGTTTTCCCAGGTTAATCGCAGTTTATTTATTTAGCGCATTGGGAGCACTACACCACAAATCATAAGAGCGCTCTTTTTTTTCACGCTGCAAAACTATTTACAAAAAAAATTCGGCTCTTCAAAAACTCTGCCCGTTTCAGTATTGATCTGATCTGACGGTGCTGGATTTCGGAGCTAATGCTTTTCGAGTTGTGCTAGTGGAACTTGGAGATTTCTAGGGAAAATGGGAAACTTCTCACTCCGTATTGTGCTCCTCTCCATGTGTCATTTTAAGGAGATGAATTACTTGTGAATAAAAGCTAGGAAAAAACTATACGTGCAGCCGCTCATTCATAAAGAAAAACAGAGTCGGGAATAGATTGATAAATTACAGTTGCGATAAAAAATAGGAAAAGGCTGTAAAAGATCGTCATCTTCTTTTCTCTTCTCCCTTCTCAGAGCGTGTAGGAGAAGAGGAGAAAAAAAATATGGAAATGGAGAGAGGGAAAAAGTGGCAGGGAGAAAAGTATGGTAGAGCAGCAAAAACCATCAGCAGCAGGAAAAGTATGATTTTTTCATCTCGTATTTTCGAGGTTCATGTGTGGCATGGAGTGTAGATTAGTGCCATGTGCACACGTGGAGAAGGAAGCTGAATCAATGGCTTGAGTATTATTTTCTTCCTCTGTTCCCATGACTTTTACCTTGTTCCTGTGGCGGAACAACAGACTGACAGTGGGAAAGGTAGCAAAAAAGTGGAAAAGGAAAAAAACGGTTGTCTAGCTATGAAAAAATTAGCAAGGATGATGAATCTTTCGTTCGGAATTCCATTATGGAGAAGCCCTCCTACATCGCAACAGGGCGGAGAAGTGTAGCTCTTTGTTTGTGTGGCATTTAAATTGGCGTCGGTGACTCCTACAACTTAGCCCGCTATGACTTATTTATCGGGCCAGTTTTAAAAATTAATAAGTGAGGTGAGCCCTTTTTTTTTAAGCCGGGTACTTCCAAACAGTGGATTTGTTGAGATACTCTCGCATTCCAGTCTACTCCGTTCACACAAGCACTCGCATTTAAGTGGAATTGTTCAAGTGCATTCTCCGAAAAGGCAACTTTGAAAAATAAAACTTTGAAAAAAAATAGTTGCTCCCTCCTGCAGTATCGCCACTTTCCGTTAAATTTAAAGTTTTTTATTAGAACGAGCCTACTCCGGATCACTTCAAGTGGCTAACGTAAACAGGAACTGGGAATGGTGGACAGAAAAAGATTTTCCTTTGTTTTTCTCATTCCAATCTAGCAAAAAAAATACTGTAGCTACGATTGATACATTTTTTGCAACGATGTGAAATGAAGTGGTGTTGATTTGGAAGTGGGAAATATTGCAAATTCCCATTAAAACGTTGTGTGGTGGTTGTGCATGAGTTCGTCTGGTGAGCTTAAGCCCATTTCATGTTCGCTAATGAAACTGAGTCCAAGAGCGAAAATATTTTTGTATATTTATTTTCTTAAAGGAAGCTTTAAAAAAAACTTTCTCGTCACCATTCCAGTATCTATATAGGAAAAGTATAGAGTTTTTAGTCGTTTTTTTTTTGCTAAGCGCTCTACGGCCGGGCTATATATCCATTTACTTCCACTTGTTGCAATTTTTCTATACTTGTTCATGTACAAAAACGTATTTTGCACAGTTCTGAGCCCAAGTACATGATAAAGACTGCAATTTTCGTAGTGAAATGTGGATTTAAGTGAACTGCATCTTTGCTGGCTATGCGCGTCATCGCAATTATTATCGTCATTCTTTGCACTACTATAAAAAAAAATCCAAGACGGATTTTGTGAAATCGAAGCACTATATTGACGAGTGTGGGGAAGTTTGAGTCTAAAATTACAACAAAGCTCATCTCCACTCTCTTGTTATTTTACGAAGAAAAAACTCAAGTTTTCTTTCTCGTTATTTCCTCTGAAATGGTGGGACTAGAGGAGTGCTTCAGAACAGAGTTATCGTGGAGAGCTCGCGACAGACAAAATCCCTCACAAGTTGCTAAATTGTTCGACATGATCTTAATGGTAATGAATTTACCATATGGAAAACTACTCTCCACTGAATAATGCTCTCTCTTGTCAGCAAATCAGTACTTTCCTTGTTTTTTTCTCTTCAAAATGAGCAATTCAATACATCACTTAAGCCACTCTTCAAGTCACAATAGGAAGAGAAGAACAAATCTCTCAAAATGTGCTCTGAATTAAGGGGAAAAAGTGACGTGTGAGCCTAATGCTCATTTTCATCATCATTCCCCTTTTCGCCGAGAAAAAAAAATTGCAAAATAAATCCTTAGCACTCTCAAATTCAGCAGAGAATTTTTGCTATGAGCATTCAAACACTACACACATATGTGAAAAATCCGAAACGGAGCTGAAAATTTTCTGTATTTTTTTGAAGGAGTGCTCTCTTCCACTTTCTGCGTTAGCTCTTTGCCTCTCCGTCTCAAAAAAAAATTTCTTTTGTCGGTTGGTTGTTCGTTCACCAAGGAGGAATAAGCTTGAAGCATAAAATGACACAAATACCAGCATGTCAGTTTGTGTGCGTCATTCCCTACTTCTCTTCCACTCGTTGTCCTTCTCATCATCACCATCATTCTTTTCCTCGACACGATTCATTTTACCTACTTAAGAAGAAGTGCACTAGACGGAAGAAAGAAATCTTTTGTGATCATTATGACTTTCAAGAGGATCCTGTATTATTCTTTCCTTTTTCGAGTTCACTAGCTCTCCCTGTTTATTTGTTTAGTAATTAGGATCGCGCACAGGATTTTATGCACTGACTCTGTCCAAGAGGACAGTGACAACTTGCCGCCCCTTCGTAATCCGTAAGGGATAGTGTTCGGATGACGACTTGCTAAGCACCGCTAATCTTCCAGTGCCGAACTTGTGCATGATGACAGGGGGAAATGGCAGGCCCCATCTTAAGCCATATCAGTTTACTCCGAAGAGCGTTTTACTCTCAGAAATCTCATTCTCATTTCCTCTAGTTGAAAGGAGAGGAGCAAACAAGCTGTTGTACTTACTGATTGCGTATGATTACAGTGAGCACCTCGAAATGCAATGAGTAATGAGAGCGGTTGCACAGTGTAACCAGCGCTGTGTCTAGTTATGATAATGGTGAATTACAAAAGATGTTCTTCCTTTATGGACTATTCCGAGCAATTTAGAGAGAGAACAAAGAGGAAGAATGGGAAAGGAGCATTCTGCTCCTGTTCACAACTCTCAATTTATTTAGTTTCCTTCTCCCAGTTTTGGCTCAGGGCCAGAGGGAAAAATTTGCATTCCGCTACGGCAAAACGATTCGGATCATATTCATCTCTACTCCACTCGCAAAAAAAGCGAACTCTTGAGTCAGTGAAAGACAAGAAGTGATAAGAACAATGCTGCTACATGCACAGGGGAAACCTACTCTCTTCTGTGGACATGGACTGAGGCGTTGTGCAAACTGCTACAATATGTCCATCGCACAACATGCGTGACTTACTCTGTGAGTGAAATGAGGAAAATGAAAAGTGACTAGGGAAAACACTTTTGTTACGCTCTCCACCTCCTTTTTATTTGAATTAAGTTTTTTTTTCAAGAAACCAACTCTCACTCCTGTTTCCCTGACTATGTGATGAAACCATAGGCGCTTCATCTATACAAATGGGTTGTCATGACGCTGATTAAGTGCTGGAAGAGTTTGGCGCTTTCGCAACTTCCTCCGTGATCACAGACACTACAAATGCAAAATTTAATGAGGGTGCAATTCAAGATTTAATATTACTTTTTTTAAAGTTGGAACTGCACCGAGACAAAAAAAAATTCTTCTCCGCTACTACTTTCGCTACAGCATTATTATCCGCAGGTACATATAGTTACGGTAGTAGGAGGAGAGTGAAGGAAGCGAAGTAAAATGAAATATATTTTATGAGATTAGCAACGGAGCACAATAAAAGGCGGGAGGGAAAGGGAAAAACCACGCTGACCTCACTCTGTACATACCTTCGTCATCACCAAAACATTATTGTTATCGTTGTGTGTCTTGCTATAATCACGAGAATATCCTCTTTCTGTGGGAGGGAAAAAAAAGTAAACTGGAAGCAGTGAAATGGGGTAGGCAGAGAGAGAGTAGGAAAAACTCCCGCGTTTATCTTAGATAATATTAGTCAAATGGGTTTTCGTTTTTCCGAAAGAAGAAAGAGAATATTTTCTTGAGGATGATTGTGGTGGTTGGGTTTGCGTGTCCGACAGACATCATCAAATAGTATGGAAAGTTGAGAGGAGAAAAAGATCTGAGAGCAAAAAGATGGAGAAAATGTTGCTAGATGCGGGAAGTAAACGTATGCCTGGAGAGTTTGTACAGACAGGCGGCTTGTAATGGGAAAAAAAGAGGGGAATGGAGCAGAAAAGGAGAGAGAGGGGGAAAGAGAGAGATTGTGGCTTTTTAATACTCTCAAAATGAAGACAAAAGGAAAAAGGGAACTATAAATGCCCTTTTACGAAATGTATAAATACTCATCATTCTCCTTCTTCTCCTCCTTTTTCTTCTTCCATCTTTGAAGAATAATGAAATCCTTTCGCACACTCTTCTGTCGGAATCGCAAGGTCGGCTTTGTGCAGAGAAATGAGGAGAATGCACTGAAACGGAAAAAAGAGCTAACCTGAAAGTAATGATTTTTATATGCTTTAATTATTGCATAAAATTTGAATGTCTTTTTTCCCTTCCGCCGCAACTTTTATTGAAGGAGAATGGAAAGCTGTGTGGAACTCCACTAAAGCTGCTTAGCTTTTTCTGGAGCAATTACTCTCATTCAGGGCACTGATTGCAATGACTCTTCTTCTATTGCGGGGAAGTGACAAATTAAAAGTCGATCAGCCCTCCATTCGCAAAGCTCCTTTCTTTGTCTCCTTCCAAAATGTCAGATGTTATGTTGTGTGTAGGAGAGAAAGAGAGTAATTGCATCTTTTTATTTTCTTTACTTCGCCTCTTTCCTGAACCGTCGACTACTCCAAAAAAATTTCGTCCTTATCACTATTTTACTTTGCATTCCGAAGCACGAAAATGTAGCAGCTTTCAGGGGAAAAAAATTCTGGAACCTATGGTGAGAAAAAAAAGTGAAATGGAAGATGCAAAAAAACTCGTAAACTCTTCCTAAGTTTTTACAAGTGATTCGTTAAAGTTAACTGTTAAGCGGCGGAATAAAAGGAAAACATATTATGGCAGCAGTGGCAGGTATATATGGTATGGGCGATGATCCCTTTGGCCTTTGCCGTAATCCAAAAATTTATGGTCAAAGCTTTCATCCGCTTCAGCATCAGCAATTTCAGCAGCATGAGAAGACTTTCGAATCTTTGTGAGTTATTTTATAAATAAAAATCATTTACTTTATATGAAAATACGCAGAGGTAATTATTATTTTACAGTATTCTACTACTTACATATAGCTAACAGGTAAAAAAAACTCTATAACAAATTATTATTATTTACACCTAATAAACTCTTCATCTCCTAATCTGGAACTACAATTTCAGTTTATCTACTCTCAAGCTAACCTCAACGGAACGGCTTTAACTGGGAGCCGTTCCAAACTAAAAAATATATATATTAAATATATAATCTTCTACTCAGACTTTTTTTTGCACTAGCGGTAACAAACTTGTCGGCTACTTAAAATATGTATTACCTAAAAGTAAGTGAAAATTAATTAACCCGTAGGATAAAGTAACTTTTTTTGTCTTGGAGTCGGGTAATTTATTTAATTTTTGCGAGTATGGCATGCCATGTGCAGCACCACACCAAATAACTCATTAATGTCGATGTCAGCGAACATCATATAAAGCTTATGGACTGTCTAATATGTTGTTGGTACGATTTCACCACTAACTCCTTTTCGTTGGTGGGGTCGGCGAATGAGATGTGGGCAGTATGACTTTGTCTTGTTCATTTCTGCATGTCTCAGCAAATAAAAATAAAATCTAGTTTGTTTATGGCGTTTCCAAAATATAAAAAATCTGTGGGTTTTTTGATGCATGCCATCTCAGTACTTATTCTGAGCTACTACAGCAAGTAACAAAAAAAATTGAATTCACATCAGCTATACTTTATTTAATCACATTTCAAATGCAGCAATGCATACATACAATGTATATCCAGTGCATATATATATATAGAAACAGTTACACACAGTCACAGCTTTTCTTTCGGAGTAAAAGTAGAAAAAACAACGAAAATTTTATTCTTGTAACGTTACACACTTCTCTCTGAAAATGAATGAAAACAGTTTTATGTCGTTAAGTTTACCATATAACACCACCACTAAAAGAAAAATGAGACACTTTTTCTGGAAGTAAAATAAAAACTATTCTTTTGTGGAGCCGTCTGGAAAACTCAGAAGTAAAAATATATATATATATATATTTCAGTGATGAGTGAAAAGCCACTTTGTCGCTGGTGATGCAACTTTTATGCGCTAGTTTACTTTCCCTGTGTTTCAGTACCTCAAAAAAAATTTATGATAAGAAGTTGCCCACTTACAACTAGAGTGTAATTATTTTTTACTAGCTCGTACCTTTTACTACCTGGAAATTTTCGTAATTTTACTTGTGCTACGAGTACTAGGATTTTAATACGATAGTGTAAAAAAATAAATTGAGTAAGATAATGTCAACTATAATGCAATTCAACTAAAAAATAATCTTTCCTTTCAGTATCTTTGAAGAGAATTCTTTTTTTAAAAAAAAAAGGTTGTGCAACTAATAATAACCTTCTTATATCATGGTCGTCTCTTTCTCTTTTTCCCTCTTTAAACTTACTCGCTGCTTACAGGAAAGGAGAAACATCAAGGTATCATAAAACTGATTCTAGAAATAATTTAACTCTTTTCTTCTTTTTTATAGCTAAATATGGCTCTTTAAAATTTTAAACTCTGCATCTTTTATACTGTAAGATATATATAAGAAAATATATTTTTTTGCTAAATCAAATTCCTGCATTTCGCTTTCTGCTTTTTTTTACATTTCTTCACATTCCGTTTAAAATATGCGTACTCCCGCACCCCGCTCTCGGAGTGTATTTGTTTGAGCGTAAAGCTCTAAGCATTTTTTTGTGATGGCCACTGGAACTTCTGAAATCAGGAATGGGCTTTAAGCTATTTTTGTATTTTTTTGTTATAACGGCAAAAAAAATTCTCGCTTGATGGAATGGCGGTCTTTCATCTTTGATAAGCAAACTTTCCCACAATACAGAATGCGATGCAAGTCAGACAAGCTTTTTTGTTCTACGACGGACGAAACAGAATAGCTATTGTAAGGAGATATTGTTAGAAAAGAAGTCCTCTTACTTCTCGACCCACCGGACAGGAAAGGATTAGAACGGCTGTAGGCGCACCTACTTAGTGGAGCATTGACTTACTCAATGGCCGCACATCCCGTGCTCGCATGAACTCTGTTACTGCTGTTCCAGTGAAAAGTTGGAGCACTCGCAATTTTGAAGTTTTAGGGCTAGCCGCCTAAAAAAGAGCCAATCTGGCCGTCCCTTATCAGATCCACGTAGATGAGTCGGCACTGAACTAGAATGGTAATGTAGATGACCTTAGTTTGGGAGGCCTCATTTGGGATGAACGATTATTTCTTTATATGTAAAAAATAGAAAAGTCCAAGAAGAATGCCAAGGCGGGCAGTGGGACACTCTCCGTAAAGGAAAAGTAGCTGAATAACTTTCTCCCAGCAGAGCGCCATCTAGTATTTTGCTCAGTGCTAGAAAATAAAGAGCTTCGTTAGGTTTAGATTTCGTCGGAAGGGAAGTACACAGAGCTAGGCCATTCCGTGCTGTTCCCTCAGTCCCAGACCTGTACGGTCATGGAAAGAATTCGGTGTAGGTTTTTTTTTTACATTTTTATGGGAAGGATAAATTGACCTTAGTGAAAACTGTGTAGGATGAAGTGGAGAAAGGAGAGTGATGCAAAAAAGCGTGAGCACGGTGAACCAGGAAAGAATGAAATTGTAATCTGACCAAAATGTACTTTCCCTCTCGTGGGAGTTGTTCCTCCATATGAATAAATAGAAAATGAGTGTGACTGGCTGGTTTTAAAAGCTGCCCTGGAGCCTTTATCAGAAAAAATGAAAACGAGAAATCCGGGGAAAACAAAAGCAACTTAATTAACCACTCATCTCTGATGCTTTCTCCGGTGAAATTACAGTCTCCCTGGAACTTGCAAAGTAAATAATATTTTTTTTGGTTATGGTTTCCAGAGAAAGACAGATGTATGTGGGGAAACGGTCACGTTATTTTATATTGTTTTAGCGATTCTCGCTGTTTAGCAGCCGGAGCACATTTTAAGCTAACACCGGATAAAATTTCCTTACAAACTTTTTTTATCGATTCCCCACAAAGGTATTGTAGTACAGAGTAAAATGGTGCTTTCTAGATAAAAGCGAAGCTTCACCGGACGCAATGTCCGTGATCATCCGCGACGGCCAAAAAATAGAGCTTGGGAGATTGAGGTTGTGGTTGGTGCATACGAGTCCTGGTAGACACATAACCTACCTTGTAGCCGTGCACAGTAACGATTAAACGATAATCCAGGTGGAGAGCTGGTACTGTCACTTCTTTGCTTATATCACCCTCACTATTAGACGACTAATTGAAGGAGAAGGACGAACACTCCCATTTCCTAATCCATTCTTTCTCCGAGGAACCTTCTCCAGTTGACCTTTTCTAAATCAAAGCGAGAGCGATCGCTTCGCGAGCTTCGTACTACGGTTGGTGAGCAGGTAGAAAATGGCTTTATTTATACCATTTTCTCTGCGGCTCAGCGTAGCATTAGTCAATTCCTTTTTTTTCGCTACATACGTGATGTGATGCGACTGGGAGGAAGCGAGTCCGCTTTGACTTTTCGAATAAATCTTGGGCACGGCGAGCGCTAGCTCGGAGTATACGGCAAACGAAATATGTACAACCTTGATAGCAATTTTGTGTGCAGATTTTGGTCACATCGGTTGCGTTCCGGGAGGCCCCATGAGACGCTACAAAAGAAAGAAATTTGCCAAGTACTAAATGATACTATAATGATAAGTGCGGTACAAGGAGAGCTGATTAAAATCCTTTTGTAGTGAATTATTGGATTTAGGGGTAGCCTCGTGTTCAAAGAACAGCGCCGATTTAAGCACTTTGTGCACTAAGCACTAAGAGAGCACTTTGTAAAGATGTTTTTAGCTGCTTTCGAATATTTTTTTTTCGTCGTAGGGAAAAAATTAATTCAAGTGAATT
Organism: Acrocyrtus sp. NNG-2020; assembly: GCA_027744115.1. Classification (NCBI taxonomy): domain Eukaryota; kingdom Metazoa; phylum Arthropoda; class Collembola; order Entomobryomorpha; family Entomobryidae; genus Acrocyrtus; species Acrocyrtus sp. NNG-2020. Next base: position 10,962 of record JAHZND010000365.1, read on the forward strand.
TCTCTCAAGTGAAAAATATAGGGCTTGGCTGTTGCTTTAATTTCCCACTATATTGCTTCCTACAGCGGGCGTGTTGAGCAAAAATTACGAGCAACTAAAAATTTTTTTAACTGGAATATCTGGCATGTTGAAATTGGTCTACCGAAAATCGGTTTGACATGCTTGCCAGTCATAAGTGGTCGTAAATGCATGGCAGTAATAATTTAACAATGCCAGACTTTAATAATCCCGGCATTCGCCTCAACTGAAAGCACACTAGTTTCTCGGCGCTCGAGCAGGAAAGTTATAGGAAGTTAGCGGTGCGCTCACTGTACTTAAGAAAAATTCAAACAGCTAGTGACTGAAGTTATGAAATTTCTTTCTTAGCCATAAGTCCACCGGAAGAAATAAAGTGGAAGTTTCCTCATTGGGAGGGCTTTGCATGTAGTGCCCATTTATAGGTCCCTCATAATCAGAGAGAGAGAGAGTAAAAGAAAGTCGTTTTCTGGTTCGGGAAGAGATACTGGGGGACACATAAAAAATTGAGTGCCACCTGGAGCAAGTAATTTTTTTTTATAAGTTGGAATATAATTTGGAGAGCTGTCGTTTTACATCCGAGTTGAACTTTCAGGACTCCCAGTGCAACTCCAAGTACCACAAGTGTTTTATGCGAGGGAAGTTGTGTGAGAGATGGGAAATGGGATATTAAGTACGTTTTTGTGGTACTTGTATAGTGGCTAGCGACACGGACGTAGTGTCACCAAAAGCACACTTAACGACACTGCTAAACTAAACCTCGCGCTGAGCACGGATCAGGATAAGGGAAAGCACTTGGAGTTTTATCAAGTTCACGGCTTTCCCCTCTTTTCTCTCTTCCCAGTTGGGAGAGGCTTTGAGTGGGAGCTGCTGCTGGTTCTTTAAATGATTACCCATATTGATCTCTTTCTCTCAGAGTGCAAATTAAGAGAAGCTGCATATTATCTGCTTTAGCCCCGCCAGCAGCACTTTTCTATTCAAATTTCCCCTCCAAGAGTGAAGCCCTCTGTCCTTTAATTTAAACTTAGACAGTAAAACCAAAAACCTCTGCTAAGCCACCACTTGAGAACTTCTCTTTATTACTAAAAGTGATTTTACATCAACTCTCCAAAAACTTCTCTGAAGAATCAATAACAAACCTTCTTCCCAAAACTAACTGTTTATAAAACTTAATGGAATTTTTTAACGCACAGCTCAAGATCTGTTTTTAGTTTGAAGTGCCCACCAACTCCTAAAATATTTAACTGTTTTTCGTATATTTTAAGCAGTTAAATATTGGCTGAGTTCATGCATGATAGCAGATATTAAAAGGGTGGTGCGGGTAACCGCAACCGTATATAAATGGTAACCTTGCTAGCTCTGTATTTTTAAGGGTATGAGCAATGGGAGGGATGTAAATGGCCTTTTACATGCCGTTTCTTGTCCTGATACGACTCCATTTGACAGACGACCAGAGAGGACGAGCCTTGCTAAAAAGGGAAGTTGAGAAGAGGAAGTGGCAAGGAAGGCTTGCTGAGTTTATCATAAATATAGAAAAAAAAATGAGGGAGATGGGGCATAGAGAGAGGATGAGAAGAGAGATGCCGCGCTACAAAAAAATCAGCGTGTCGTCTCTTTCCACTTTTTGTCCCGCCTCTGGTTTCCTGTCTCTCTGCCAAATGAAGAACCAAATCAGAATAAAAACATAAAAAAACTACTCTAAAAGCAAATATAATCGGGTCAGCGTTTCCTAGAAAGAGGTATAAAATTCATGTGAAGGAGAGTCCCAGCTTTTTTTAAAAAAAAGAGGATTGGGAGAGGAAGAGAAAATATGCTGCTTGTTGCCCACTAGGTAAAACGCTCAAATATTTTATTTCTCTCATCTCATTGTCTGAACGTGGTAGGGGGTTGCTTTTGAATTACTAATGATAGGATGATTGCACTCCGTCGGAAGGTATAGTGATTATATTTATATGCGAAATCGTTTCCTATAATTCCATTTTAAAATTGCAGAGTTTCTGTCCTTCTCCACTTCCTCTGTGCTAACATTTGCGGAAATTAGTCTTTTTTAATTAGATATGCACAACGTAAAAATTCCTATTTTAATGGAATTTGGAAATATGTCGTACGCTCGCTCTTTTCTATACCGACTTTCTGTGCCAAGGTAGCCTAAAAAAATGAAATTCCTCGTTTACCCCGCTCAGTCCAACTAATATGACTGAAGTGGAAAACGTAAAGGAGTACATTGAATTGTGTTGATATCCCACGTTGGTAATTGTGGGAGGAGAATGTGCGAATCTCCCATGCCAAATTGCCAACCGTTACGGTCCACACACAGTCCGCGCTGCGTGCGCCATCCGACAGGGAAAGCGGGCAGATGTTGGCAAAAAAAACGGTCTAGAAACCAACTCGCTTTCCCTCATTCTTCCAATTTTCACTAGCTGGCAGGGCAGAGGAGACGGACAAGAATTTTTTTTCTGCGAACGCCCCATACTATGAAAAAAATGCTTCCAACTTGCAACTTCCAAACTGTGTTCTGCACAGTGCTTACCCTCATTATATATATTTTTTTACTGTGTTCGCAAACCCTTGCACACGTACTGGGAATGGAAGAGCGAGCAAAGGAAATATCTGTAGCGAAACGAGATTCTCTGCAAAATCTCGCAAAGCGCTAAAATCAGATGGAGGATCCGCAGCGGGTTTTTTACTCCTGATTTCTCCCACTTCCTCCGTACTCTTCGTAGCTGTTCGTAACACTACAGTTCTGTTTTTCCAGTTGCTGCTGACGGTCGGTGTAATCCTATGCGACGGTATTTTTTTTACATTTCACAGTCACTTCACCCCGCTCTGAGGCACCACCCCGACAGATGTCTCTGGCTATGTAGACCTCCCAAAATTGGGAATGGCAGAGCATATACATAACTCTCGGAAATATGTGTTTTCTCAGGTTCATAAGACGGCTCATTTATTCTCCATAAATAATATTTGCATATGAAATTATGTGCTCATAGCAGAACGGTTTTTCTCCTTCCCTAACTGGCATCTACTACATGGAGGAGCCGGAGCATGAATATTATTTTTTTTGCTCCCTCCAACTCCTCAAGTGCGTCTTTCCCTTGCCCGTTCTGAGTAATAAACTTATTCCCTAATTCCGCTCTTCCCACTACACAGTGTACTCTGTCGCTGTTATGCTACACCTTTTCCTGCTTTTGCTTGCGTCTGCTCAAAGAGTTGTTCCCGCATTTTACTGCATTGCACTAACAAGCGCCAGCATTGAGGAGCCGACATTCTCCTCCACAGCTACTGGAAACTGTGCAAAAAGCTTATGCTCAGAGCAAGAAAAAACCGTTTCCACCTTACGTAACAAGTCTCGATACGCTCCTACTACGGAACCCAAAGAGAAAGCAAAAACGTGCATGAAACCCTTTACACGAGCACAGCCTAAAACTGCTCACAAAGAACAGTTAGCCAACAGCATGAGTCCTGCTTTTTCTTCTGTTTTTTCCTCGTATCTTATTATTGAATTGTAAGTAAGAATCCCTACAGTCACGGAACCGTTTCAGCTTCAGATATAGAAAACGGGGCAGTGATATCCAACTGAACGTGTTTCAGCGTTTTTCTGGAAAAGGGAGAGAAAAAAAAAGTTTTTTTTTCGGAAGCATACAATTTTATATATGTGCTTAGTTATATATAAAATGTGAAAAGTTTATGAGGGAAGGCTTTTTATAAAGTTTTGCAATGCTTATAATGCATGTTGGGAGAGTCCGCCTCTAGCAGGAAGGGAAGCTGTTTGCCTTTTGAAACTCTCGTTTTCCCGATATGCTCACATATCCCGTCATTACTATTTAGGGAAATATGCTATGATTGTGGGAGTAACTGGTAAATAAAGAGCAGAGCCATTTTTTTTATTACTTACGTCCCAGTTTTTTTTACGCTCCGTGAACTTTCCCGGTTTGGTAATTGACAAACCTTTCGTTTTATCAGTTATAGCTAGGAAATGGTAATGACTTTTCGCTGATGCATTTGTGACACTTCCAAATCCGAAAGGTGTGCTTGCATTTTTCAGTGTAAACTGGGATTTATCAAACTCGGCTACTACTTGAATTTGCTCTTAATAGCTTTCAATGGCTGGGCACTGCCAGACTGGAAAGCCAGTGTGCTAAGTAGACCTCTGGAACTCTGTTCCGCCATATTTTATTCAACATCCCAGCATACATAAATGAAAGGTGATCGGTTACGTTTGGAGGGCACATTACACTTCCTTTTTTTCCTTTCCCTTCCGTGTCATAACAGCATTGAGATCGAGGGAGTGCGGTACACTCCTAGTAAAAGCAGTGGCAGCCTATGGAGATACTCTATTTTTTTCAGGTAGTACCTGCTCTCCCAGCCCCGAGTGCCAGTAACTCAGCAACAATTACGACTGTTCTTCTTATTACGTTTGCACTTCATTTCTCCCCGCACATTTACATTTTTTCTCGTTTACACTTCCTGCACATGCAGATATACGCTAGTTGGCGTTTTATTGAACTTTTACATTTTCTCCGATCGTTTCGATACCCGGAATTGGCTAGTATATTGTGCGGTTTACTAATCGGTTAGGGGAATCAAATCAGGAAAGACAATTGCTCCAGTAATCCTCGTAAACTTACATTATGTAGTAGTCCCATTGATCAGCTTTTTTGATAAATATTTAATGCAAGTGCTCCTTCATACGAACATGCAGTTATATTTTCCCAGAACTTATACCGCCTTTTTTTCTCATGCCTAACATTTCCAACTGAAATGATGATAATCAGATTGCATGACTGCCAAGGTGAGCCGGCATCCAATAATAAAAAAAGAGTGTGAGTGAGCACAAAAAAAAAGAAACTTTTAAAGAACATCACTAGAACTTTTAAATGCAGAGAAAGCAAAAAATACATATAAAATATGTAAGTGCTTGAAAAGTACGAGAGAGAGAAAAAAAAGGAGAAAAGAGAAAAAAAGCTCATCCTCATTTTTTTCAGGGGAAATACCTCTCGCCACTGTGCCGCCTTCTCATGTCGTGTCAACTTGAATACATTCTACTTGAGAGAGCGCTTGAGTACTGAAAAGTGGTCTGATATGAGACGACTGTAATCTCCCTCCCGGAAGACGGGAGTGTGAGAATCACTCTATCATAAAGTAATTTGGAAAGTGACGATGATAGCGATGACTATAAATAATATTCGGGTTGTAGAGGAAATGTGTATTTATTAGGGAGCCAGAAATTTTATAGGTATCCGCTTTCCTCTTTTCCTACACTTCACTACTCACACTATGCTTCCTACTTTTTTTTAGCCTAGCTTTACTTTTTCCCTCGTTAACTAGTTGATTTCCCTTTCTCTGGCTCTCGCATCTTAAACATTCTTTTTTTTCTTGTTCCTTTCTTCTGGAAAGGTGTGCATTATCACGTGATCTCTCTGTCTGAGGAAATATTGCAGTTGAAGGATATATGTATGGTCGGGCAAGCATATTTATGCGGCGAAAAGAGTGCCCTAGCAAAAAAAACATCATCTTGTTGAACCCGATTCCCGTTAGTGTGTGTCATTTCCATTTTTTTTCTGGATGGAATTCCTTCCATTACTATCGTGACAGTAGTAAAGGAAAGCACGAAGGAAGAGCGAAGGAGGAATGAAAAATAGTTTTAGATGCATTTAGAAACATAGAGAAAGATACATGCATAGTAAAAAATGATGATGATGGTGATAGTTGACGGTGGTGGTGGTGGTGCTACTAGTGCTAGCGTTGGAAAGTTGTAGTTGAGCAGTACGACTCTCTCTCTCTCTCTCTCTCTCTTTCACTCTACTTTCGTATTTGATGGTGGCGGTGAAAGTGCCTCCCGCAGTTTACAAATGGTTTTAGTCAAAATGAAAGCAGGGTGTGGTCTCACCAACCCTAATAAAGATTTTCTGCAGACTCCCTTCTTTCTTTCTCTCTCTCTCTCCCTTTCTCGCTCCTGTCTTTTTACTCTAACTCTCGTAATGCTCAGAAAAAAAAGGAGAGAGAGAGAGAGAGAATCAACTCTCTCAGCCCAAAATAGATTTGCCACGAGAGTCAGCATTCATCTCTCCAGTTTGCCTCTCGTTTCCATACTCAAATGGTTATCTCTTATTTTTCTTAAACCCGATAACTTTTTTTTCGTAAATATGGGGGTCTTTCCCATATTCAACCCCATTCATATTTCTACATCATACTTTAATGTATATACAGAAGTGAAGAAAGCATTTTTTTGCGAATGTTTTCTCTCTCTCTGGCGTTAGTTATTTTTTTTCTGTTTCAGAGTAGCGTCTTTCCCTCTCATATAAAAAAAATATATATATTTTTAAAGAGGAGCGAAAAAGCTCCGTATTTTTTTTCCTGGTGTAATCCTAAGTGTATTTGTCATTCAATTCTCATTAGCAGTAAACAGGCCAGCCGTATGAAATCAGGCAGTGTGCGCTGTCCTCCACATCTTCCCGTTATCATAGCCGTGATGAACCATTGTTCCAAAGAAGAAGAAAAAAAAACTTTTTAGCTCACCTTCATCATTAGGTTAAACGCGTCATTGTGTCCTTGCATAAAAATAGTTTTTTTTGTTTCTATTCTCCTCTGTCTCTTTCCATTTAGCAGTTCCCGGTCTATTCTCTTTAGCACATTATCACCGTCAAGGAGGGAACGGCTACTTCTTATCTGAAAGGCAGATTTTGTCTCCTTTCCCCGTTTTCCCCCATTTCCTTGTTTTCCCTTGGCTCATAAATACCCAAGAAAAAAATGAAGAAATGAAAATAGAAAAACTCATTTAAAGAAAGGACACTACATAAGCACCACCGAATATAAAGGCGGGATCAGTGCGGAAGACATGACTACATGAAATTTGTCTTTCACGTTTACCCTCTTTGTTTACCGCCACCATCTAATCCGCGTATTCTTAGTTCAGATTTACAAGATAGGTCAAGGATGGCTCCTTATATACATAAGCTACTTATTTATCAGTGGCTCTCACGGAGATTCTCTCTCTCTCTCTCTCTCTCTCTCTCTACTGCTTTCACTTCGAAACCAACCTTCTCACAAAAATTTCGCATTCCTTTTTTTATCCCGCTTGCGAACTTAAACAGTCTATATATGCTGCATATACGTAGCACACTGGAAGAGCAGCCCGGCCCGCGTCCTGTGCGCAATATATTATGACAAAATTGTATTGGCCGTTGAGGGATTAAGAAGTTCTAAAGAATATTGTCCATCTCTCCTTTTAAAATATTAGGGTCACTCCTTTTTACGTCATCGTGCTCAAAAACAAAAAAAATAGTTCGCTATTCATTACTTCCTTTTCCCTTTCAAAGCCGCTCTCTCCTTTTAAAAGCAATTTAATGCGTGCCGTTATGAATCCCACTGGACACCGTTAATTAAAGGACAGTTTTGTAATTATCTTTCAAGAATAGGAATGAGGCCACACTTTTTCACAAAAGTTAATGTATTTTCTTTCCTTTTTTTTTAAAAAAAAAGAGCTGCTTATGCAAAAACTAAAAGGTTAGCAGTTCACAGAAAAAATAAGCAGGGTCCAGTTCGCGTTCGCTTTCCCACAATCTACAAAGTACAGTCTCAATTTACAATTAAATTATGTATTTGAATTTCACTAACCATGTCGGCCCCAGTTAGGGTCATAGCCATTATAAATTAGTTATTAGAGAAGCCATATAAAAGATTGTAGTTTATGTGAAGTAGCCGAGCTCTCTGCTTACGGAAAGAGGAAAAATCTAACGTTTTCATTCTTTGCGTTGGTTCGCTCACTAAAAAAATGAAAAATCCGGCTGCTTGTAGAAATTGAAATAAATGTAGGAGAGTGCAAGCGGAGAGTCAGGCAAAAAGAAAGCAGACAAGTGAACTGGAGAAACGGTCCCATCACAGGAAGGAACCAATTGTTAGCTGACTGCCCCCTATAAGGCTTATATAGTAGCCAGGGACTCTCCACTAGCACACGTATTATTAAGGAGTGTACGATGCTATTGCATCGTGCTATTGATAATCGTCATCAATGGACCCTTACGTTGATTTGATGGATGCATGTAAAGGACTTTCTGAGCTGGAGGAGCTAGGCTAACGGTGATGATACAGAAACGATCAAGAGGTAATTTCATTTTCCACCACTGGCAAGTTAATGAAATCATAGCCCAATAAAATAATACTTAACGTGGAAATGGGAAAATTTGAGCAAGTTTTTACTAGCTCTTTACCAGAATGCCTTCTTTCCGAGAGAGAAAAAAATGACACACGGAAAAATCGTCTGGCGTGTGAATAGAGCTGCTTCGCTCTTTTTTCACGTTTTCTTATCACTTCTATTCCACTAACCAGCTCTATATAGTCCCTCAGATTTGCAATAGTACGGCTTCCCTCTGCTTTTACAAGCTCTCCGGTACTTGGGCTCTGTTGTTATTGATTGGCTGTCAAAAGTCAATAAATAATATGGAACAATATTCATTCCGTATCCCTTATCGATCCATCTATTTAATATTTTTTCATGCATTAAGGAACCTACATAACAAGTTGGGGAGAGAGCCACAGATCATGTGTGCTCTGCAAATCATATATCCTCAAGCTGCCCCATGAACGTAGGGAACCAAGCGTAGCAGCACTTTTCAAAAAAAGGTCCTTTTTCTTATATTGCCCAATTCCAACAATTCCAATTCTCCAGCTCCTTTAATTCTGAGTCTACAAAGGGACTGGGATGAGGTTTCGAGGGGGAAATTCCGCATTAATTGTTTTGTGCGAAGATAATGCCCAGTGGTATGCAAAACTGGTGCCACTTTTAGAAAAATGGTTGACATGCATTTCAGGGAGCCGTTTTTCACCATATCTCTACAGACTTGGCCATTCTACAGTGAATCCGAGCGTGTCTGAGAACATGCATTAAGTTAGCCGCAAAAGTAACTTGATTTTTCGTGGTTGCTGAGAGTGGTGGCGATGATGACTACACTCCCTGATATAAATAGCGGGAGGAAAGGATATGGGAAACTGTGCAAATACTGTTTATAGAGCAGCTCTCATGTATCTTCTCCTGTGCTATTGACATTTTTGGAGTCGTCGTTTTTCATAGTGCTCCATTGGAAGACTTATTTTTTGGGTAGTTGACTCACTCAACATTTCTATAAACGCATTTTTACACGATTACAAGAAAATGACGATGGTGACGGCGATGTCGTTGACGAATAGAGAGTGGAAAAGACAAAAAGTCTGCTCATCCATTCTCCGCACAGAATACAGCAATGGCAATTTGCAGCCATTTTTTTCGCTCCTTCCCTGTTTCTGATGGGCTCGTCAAGAAAGAGTGTATAGGATGAGAGCCAGTATCAAATTCTACATTCCTCTCTTTCAAATTCCTTAGCGCTAAGCGACTAAGAAAATATTTCTGCACATTCTCAGGATTGCCTGCCTCTGCTACGAAGAGAAATCAAAAGCGATAAAAAGCAGAACGGAAGAAAGGAATCACTTACAAGGCAAAACTTTTTCTTCGTAACGGTCGCTCATTGCTCAAATTTTAGTTTTCGGGTGCGCCTACTCGGAGTTTCTGATGAACGGTTTCTTTCCTTAAAAATGACTCATAAACGATTAAAACTGTAAAGAATAGAAGGTTTCTTATTGCGCTTGATGTGATTTCAGTGATTGATTTTCTATTGGCGGCTTGGTGTAAATTGCAAAGCTTAATTTTCCATTTCCAAAATACAACGGCGGAGCTACCGTTACTTTTAGCTAGAGCCCCTCCTTATTGGCATTGTTTGAAATGACACTGACAAAAAATGATAACAATGTGTGCAGCCAGCAATTGTGCTGACAGCTGTACTATAACTCATTTCGCATATTAAATAATTAAATTAAATAAGTCTAGACGATGGGCTGGTGAACTTTGTTGTGGAGTACCCAAAAAAAAGTTTTTCTTCGGCCGCTGGAGAATTTCTCGAAAAAAAAAGAATTGATTACTACAAATTTGGTAAATAAAATGCTGCTTAAGTTGGCTTAACTCACAAATCAGTGGGATGGGAATTAAATGCGGAGTATTACACGTGGTGCTGTTTCACTGTTCTATCGACCTGTGCGTGGAGGCAATAAGTCAGGGAAAGAGTATAAAAGTAATTTCCGTGTAGTCAGTATGCTGATGAAAGGCAGGGATAATAAAGAACCAAACAAAACAATTTATAGGGTTGGTAACAACTCGTATCAGTCAATTTACATTCCTCCCTTTCATTCATTTACTCTCACTCATTCATTTATCCAGTTAGAGTGGGCAGATAAAAAAACGCTGTGTATAAATTCCGCTGACTGCACATGCAGTCGATTTTTACGATAACGTAACACTTTTGCACTTTCTCCTTGTTTGCTGCAGCACTCCCCACATAAAAATACATACTGACTTTTGTTTCTGCCCTCATACATCAGCAAATATCATGGCGGACCCAATTATCGCTCATTTGCTTGTCTTCTCAGCAACTTTTTCCCAACTGCAGAATATAACAGAATTTCCGGTCACATAACTTCAGGAAGCTACAAATTGTCCAGAACCACATTCACCGAAATTTCGTAGCTAGTGAAACGAGCTGGAAGTAGCGTAACCAGTAAAATAAAATTGTCAACCGGTCCAGAAATCAAAAGTTGCCGCTTCAATTATTTGAAATCCCACAAAACTTTAAATTAGCAGGAGCTTACATAATATTCTTTCTGCATCAATGGCATTACTTGAAATTTCAGCTAATTTTATAGAATGCGCTAACAAAAGCTTTTGCACGTCCTCCAATAATTTTCATAATAAAAATGCATCCATCCGCTCATAAAAAGCTGATTACATAACGTAATTCAGACCACATGACAATTTGCTTTCATATTATGCTACTTACGTAAACGTCGCTGCCATTTTTTGTCACGGCTGAAACGCCACTAATTAATTTTTTTACTTCCTGTATTACGCTACTGCAAGAAAAGCGGCAACTCGCCATTGCTGACTGTGGCTAATCAGTTAAATTTTGTTTGTATTGCAACAGTAGTCCACTTCCACTTATTGTTAAAAAAAGTTTGGCACATCTTCCGGTGACATTCTATCCAGTTCACTTTGCCGTTTTTTGAACTTTTACATTTTCCAGGAAATAAAAGAGAAGTTGAACCCGAGTTATAAGAAAGGGAATTTGAAATGCAAAGTATGTGTGTAGAGAAGAGAGAGACGTAACAAGGGAGCTACATAGCCATGGGAGCATGAATGTTCCTGGTAATAATTTGTAGCGAGCGCAATGGAATGTGTGCTTTGCTGGGATGCTGGTTACTTCACCATATTTGTAGTTGCTACTTGTGCTGTGAGCCATCAGGGCTTGAATACTGATCGTGTTTGGTTGGATGCCTCCGTAGATGTAACAAGGCCTAGTTATTTGTGAAAGTAATAGTTGCTGCGATGGGGGATTGTGCTCGCTTTCCACAAGAGGAATAAAAGATTACATAAGTGTACGTAATCAGTGAGTGAGTACAAGCAGATATGGAGGGGAGTGTTAGAGGTAAAAAAATAATAATCATATTCTCTAGCACTGACTCAACGGAAAGGCTAGTTCAATTTATATTTATCCTCTCCGGAGGAAAAAAAATGAATGAATACGAGAATTGATATAGTGTCAGCGAACGCGCAATACATAAAGTTTTTATTTGCAAAAAATAATATCCTTTTGCATGATAGATGTGCTGCATATAAGTAGGGACACTTGCAGTACGGAGGAGAAAAAACAACAAAAATCTTGGAAAATATTAGGTCGCGTTGCGAAATGAACAAAAATAATTTTTTTTGTCTCTTCTGGGAAAGCATCTTGGTTGAGAATCGAGTTATAGATGAGGGAAAAGTAGGAAATTGACTTTTGCTCTGTGCTAAGCTAATAATAAGCATTATGCTTGGAGTACGTCTGCGAATTGTGAAAACATGTTTTAGATTGAATAGGAAAATCTGCAAAAAATTTTTTTGTCGCTGTTGATAGCTCTTCCAGCTTGGAGTCTAATGTGACACGGTGAGGAATTATACATTGCAGCGAATTCTGAAATCACATGGGACAGTAGTGAAAATGGCGAGAAGATGGAATCCCAAAAGTTCTCTTCTCATCATTCTACTTACCCAGTGGGTAAGCAGAAATCGCATTGTATCGGTTCACCGGAGTGTTAGAAAATCTTGGAAAATAATTGGAATTGCTTTTCCTTAAAAAAAATAATTTGGAGCGGTGACTGAAACGGTGTCAGCAACTTTTCCAACTCCCTCGTTTGCATTCCTGGGGAGTTGCCGAACCCGATTTAAATTACAACGATATTGCTATTCATTCATACATAAATAGTTAGGAGTCAATTTCTTCACTTACCAATTGCTGAAGGTGAAGATAAACAAAAATCTGACAAAAAATGTCTGTGCGAAAAACATTGACCGAATGATGGCAGCAAACCCCATTTTCTAATCGCAGCCCCTTTCCCTCCTACCAAGAAAAAATATATGAAGTTGGCTAATCCAAATATCCCGTTTTTCCACTTACAAGCACTTCCCACGACCAATTTTTTTTTTGAATAGTCCAAAGAAATCCTCTTTCTTGTGCGGCTCTCTTCTTTGCAGCTGAATCAATATAAAAAGTCTCCACTGGAAATAGAAATGATGCATTTGTAAACTTTTTATTTGAATGTGCTAATGATAACGACATGAGCAGTGAACATCAACACGTTCGCAAATGCATAAAGGGGAAAAAATTGCTACATTTCTGAGAAAAGAAAAGGGAATACGGGAAGGAGAGAGAGAGAGAAAGCCATTCAGCTTTAGCACCCATTTCGCCCAAAACAGAATATGCATGGAAGGAGCACAGTTTTACTTTTTTTTCGGTTTCGTCTATTTATGACGATGAGCAGAAAAGTAGGTATGCACAAGTACAAGAAGATAATGGTCTTCTCTCTCTCTTTTCGTTGTACTCTTTCACTTCACCAACTACACGTCCAACAACGACATGATGGAGCCGGACGGCCAGGCCATACAAAAAAAAATTTTTTTTGAGCACATCTTCATGCATAGAATGAAAAGACGTTTCCAGATTTTTTTTTTGCTACGAGTAAAAGACTTTCAAGGGTTGCTCGTTGGTGTGTATATATATTTTTTCTTATAATGCGGTGCTGGCTCGTTGCTTGCAATCGCGAAAGCCATATCTTGCCTACTCCTATGAACTGTGTTATGTTCCTTAGTCGGGATGAACAAAGGAGAAAGTGCAAGAAATGAAAATACATGGAACCGACAAGAGAAAGGAAAAGTAAAATACATCTTGTTATCATAGAATAAGATCTGAGAGAGAAGAGCGTCATTGTCTTTTTTTTGCAGTATTTCCTTTTCTATCTTCTCTCCCTTTTCTGTAGAGAAAGGGAGACTGTAGAAAGCCCTTAATGGAAGAAGGGAGCAGTCAGTGTATGAGTGACTGAGGAAGCAAGCACTGCTATAAGTAATCATTCGGACAGCATAACAACAGCATCATAACATGGCCAAAACATCAAGTAAAAATGTATTATTGCAGATAGCCTTTATTCCTCCTTCTTCCTGTTACTTTATTTCTGGAAGGGGATAAAAAAAATGTTATTTTTTTGCTCACTCTTCTTCTTCTTCTTCTTCTTCTTGCCATTCCCTTTTTTCTGAAGGAAAAACATATCTGTATCGAGAAACGTAAATGGCATCCTTTCCATGACATTTTTGTATAGATTATCATCCTCCCGTCCTTCTCTTCGTGATGACCCTTTTCCTCTCATACTGGACAGTTTTCCTTTTTCTCGTCCTTTCCATTTTTGCGCTTAACTTCTTGAAGTTTACACTTCCTCTGGAACACAACCGAAAAAGGAGGAAAAGCATGAAAGTGCGTGCTTGGAACGAGAATTCGACAAGGGAATAAAAACTGGAAAGACAAATCATTGGCTGTTAAAAAAATATATGTAGTGCTGCTGGAACAAGTCACATACTTCCAAAAAAGCGATCAAATAAGCTACGTTTTTCTTCATCAGCATATAGTTTGCGAGAAGAAGGGGAGGAACACACCGCGAAAAAATTAATGCAGGCAGTCCTCCCCCAAAAAAAAAACTTTAGTCGCAGTACGAACATTTGCAAAAAAAGAATACGTAATAACTCTGTAAATGTGCACTTCTTTAAAGAAAGAAAAAAAAATAAGAAGAAAAAACATTTATACTAACTATAGCGAGCAACAGTAAGTTGAGAAATTCGCATTATGTACATATATTTATTTATTTTTTTATATATAAAATCTGCTGAAAACAAAGAGAGTGGGAAGTATAGCTAAAAAAAATGGTATTATAAAAAAGGAAGGGAAAAGTTCTAAATATATACTGTGCCCTGCCACAACTCCCCACGCTGCTATATTTACTGCTGTGTAGCTTTGACAGGCATGTACATTCCAAGTTTTGGGTCAAAGTGAGTCTTGTAATAGATGTAGCTGAAGAGAGAGAGGCAGTTATAGAATTTAAGTTGGTAAATGATTTTATTGTTATATAATATGTAGCGCGGTGGTACACTTATTATATTTGTTTTTGGCTGTGGTGGGCAGCGCACAAGTCTATAGAAGGAGAAAAAAGTGGAGGAGAGCGAGGAGAAGCGTATCCAATATAGGAATGACTACTGCCCCTCTGCCTGCCACGAATGTAGTTGTTCTGGTGGGAGTATTAATGGGAACGGGAAACTCCAGAAGAGTTGTTTTGGTAGCTGTGTGTTCCGTTCTAACCGCATAACTTGTATAGGTAATATTTGCTGTGTAGTTTTTTTGTTTGTTTGCCGTTCTCCAGCAGCTGCTGCTGCCCTTTGTACATGTGCTCATATGAAAAGGGAGTAGTGGTAGCCCAGCTGTCGTGCTAGTATTACAGAATTTGCTGAGAAAAGAGAAAGTAGCAAAATAGTTAGGGACACGAAATCTATTAGCATACAGCACATTGTCATGCCACGGTTTAGAATAGCCCCAGCAGATTTCTTCTACTGGAAAAAATCCAATGGTTTTCAATGGGATAAAAAGTCCTTAGCGCTAGCAGCGGAGCTGTTTCACTACTTTCAGCTAGGAAAAAAAGAAGAAAAAAAAGCCTTTTTCTGTGTTTCTCCCTTTCACTAGGGCATCATCCCATTTGTAGGTCATATATAGCTGGAGCTACTTTGATTTGATGAGATTTGAATCCAGAGAGCTGGAAAACCCTGCTAACACTTTTGTTTAACACTAGTTACCAATCGCACCTGTAACGTGAAGAGCTTTTCAGAGGAATTTGAAGCGAGAAATTGTACGCTAAAGGGCACTTAAGCAATAAACATGTTTCAGTGAAGGACTCCACTCCTATAAGAGCTAACCGACTGGAAACTAAATTATACCTGTCTGATTGCACGGCTGCTGGTGATATATTAACTTCTCAATTTAAATTGCCACTTGCGTATTTTGCGATTCCACTGAGCTGCATTTTAACTGTTGCGACATTTTGCTATCTAGAGCAGAGCAGATAGCAAGCTGAAAAAAACCTCCTGGCAATTCTAGATTCTTTTTTTAGGCAAATGCTTTCCATGAAAGTTTCATTTTTGTCCTGAAACCTAAAGTTTTATAGCGATGAAGCTCACTTGTCATATGAGAAGTTCATTTTCATGAGAAAAGCAATATGAGCTGGGATTGCAAACAAAGTTAGAGTACAATTTGCCTTGTCAATTTTTTTTTCGCAAGTTTCGCCCGTCGGTGTTTCGCTTTCCTTTGGCTGCCACATTCCACTCGAAAATCAGACAACCGTGATACGATGATGATGAGAGCTTGTGTGTGATGACGATGTTAATGTCATACCATTTCACTTTCTACGTTTGGGTCCACATCTATACGGAAGACAGAAGGTGCAGTGGTAGGCGCTCCATGCGACGCTATCGATATTGCGAAGTAATAAAGTATAGTGGACATGTGCTACAACGTGGCCGTCCTTATTTTTTCCACCTTTCCTGCTCCTGCTTCTTTTTCTTGAAGTTCTCTGCGAGCAATAATAATGAGATAACAAGCTTTTTATCGGCTTCCTTACTGCTACACGGGAGTGAAAGGAAGTTTTCCTGTGCGGAGGAAGTGGAAATTGCTATTATTTCAGTGGAGGAGGAAGGACGTGGGATAATGGGCCACGGTATATATATATTTTTTGTTTATCATTACCATTGTATACTTGAATGAGTTAAGGGCAAGGAAGGCTGGCGCAGGTGTGGTGCATTGGTGAGGGCAAAATTTTACTTCCTGAAATAAAAGAATGTTTAATTAATAAAGGGAGCAATGGTGACTGCGATCGTGATTGGCAGTCGAAAATTCTTAGTGTGGCAGTACAGTGGCAAACTGGAGTAAACTGCTGTATGCATAAAAAGTTGATCATGAAAAATGGAAAAAAATGGAACATCCCGACTTTTGCGACTACAAATACTCCTCCACAATAATGTACTGATAATGTTTGTGCGGAAAAAGATGAAAATGGATTAGAGTGCGGGAGAAGATGGGAAATAATGCTACATGCTCGTACCAGACTCTGGTGGACATACGAGTCCGCTCCCACATGGAACTAGAGCTATTGTACTGTTTGTAATGGGGGAGGACTAAAAGGCTGTAACTTTCATGCATCCGTATCACTTGTGTGTGTTGGAGATAGCTGAAACTCTGTTGTTTTCAGCCACCGTATATAATATCTCTTTGGAGTAGTCATCCACATTTTGCTACTCTGAATTTCCTCCTTCTGCAATAGCACCACAGAAGGAAGACAACGAAAGGCGACCTCCGCCGTCTTCTCTCTTGCTCACCATGCTTGTTAACTTTCTCCCAAATTTTGCCATTCCCATTTTTTTTTCTTCCTAGCGCTACCATTCCTGGTTGGGAAGTGGTGTTATGTCATAGGCTGAGTGAAGTATATCAGATCAGATGTACATATTCTCCCATCTGGTTTGGGTGGATGCTACACTTCCTTTTTCGTCTTCTCCCCTTGTATTATTAAACTGGCGTGGTGTGGTGATGTGCTGCAGACACTGCTAGCATGGGTAGCAGCTCTCGCACTCCCACCAAAGGCAGCGGTAGCTGCAGCAGTACTTGCAGTCTCTCCCAGTTCTGTTGGAGGTGGCGGTGTCGCTTGATCCTCTTCTTCAGCGTCATTATCATCATCGTTGTCGGCGTCGTCTTGCTCACTCTCACCCTGCCTGGCTATTTCGTTCCCAGAAAAAAGATGTATGAGAATGGTGTGAAAGTGAAGCAGCAGGGAAACGGGGAGTAGCAGCAGGAGCAGCAATAGCTCTGCTTCCAACAAAAAAATATATATCTACAGAATGGAAACTGTGTCCTTTCTCTTCCCTTTTCCGTTTCTTGCACTAGAAGGACGCTCCAACAGATCCTATCCTGTCTCTGTTGGGCTGTGTGCGGCTTTTTATTGCTGTGCATACCGAATCCCAGAATGAGAGTGTACACAACGATGATTGCATAGATTGATCCGTGCATAGAGATACACGGGGGATGAAATTGCTCGAGATGAGGAGGACGGCAAGAGATCACAGCTCAGATCCATCTTCCTTTCTTCCATTCTACTTCTCCTTTTCCCATTCCGCTCTTTGTGTGGCCACTCTAATGCAAATAAGATAAATCTGCGATACTCACAGCGGACAAAGATTATGCACGTCTCCCCCATTTACGTATTCCTGTATGTGGACGAAAAAAAAAGAATAAAAAATCAGTGAGTCAAAAAAAAAACAAAAAAAACTTTGCTATGACTCCAACTTTTTATGGATGTGAAATATTGTGTATAATATGTCCTGAAGAAGAAAAAAAAGTTAGAGAGACGGAGCCATACACAGGAAAATAAAGAGGAGGTAGTGCCTCGGGCTCTTTCCGCTCGACGTACATATTCCCACTTTTCCCGTTAGGGTGCTGGGAAAAAAACTGCACGTACATGTAGATCTCTCCGGGTACATATATTTTTTTAAAGAAAAAAATGTTGAGCTTATATTGCCGTTATTATTAATAGTGTTTAAGGATGTAGCTGTAGTAGCAGTTCTCTCTCCTTCTCGCCCCATTTCGCTCCTTGTTGCTCAAATAAGAAGGAAAGAGGGAGAGAAAGAGAGTGAGTGAAAGGAGTGGAGAGTGAGAGCGAGAGGGAGAGTATAATGTCGGGATATGAAAGTCTACAAGTACGCCAGTCTACGTTTACAACTCTGCTGGAAAGCTTCACAGCATTTGCTCTTTTTTCAACTGGAGCCATTCGCTCTCTTTGAAACCGTCCACATGCCCTTCCCCACCACCACTATCGTCATTGTCCTCGTCAAACTTTTAAAATGTACACACACGCCACATTGCAGAAGCAACAACCAAGTTGCTTGCATCCCCTCTACCAAATAAATTAATTGCAAAGTGATCACTTACTAACTTGTGAAGCTAATGCGCTCCAAACTAAATTAGAAGCAAAAAGCAGAGCACCGAGCTACAGATTTTTCTTTTTCAATCGGTGCGGGCTAAAAAAAGACAAAGCAAATAATAAAAAAAGTGTGCGTGTGTGATAAGGGTCTGAAGTACTTTCCAAGTCAAGATAGGTCATGATGAAAGTCTCCCAAAGTGAAACGCTAGTGACAAAAGAGTTTCTCGCAGAAAAGCGGTGCTGCTGGTGGCTACTCCCAAAATTTTTGTGACTTTAATTGCAAAAAAAAATATTTATATGTTTCATTGTAATTATTATTATAATGAAAGAGAGCTCCGCCTCAACATGCAAGTTTTTTTTTCGGGGAAGTTTTACCGAAAAGCAGATTCTGAACATGTAGCATGTACTTGTTAAAATTACAAGTTGGCTCAGTCTAAAAGTGTACGGTAAATCAGCTGGTTTAAAAATAGTGCTTTCTGTCTCTCAGATAATTATCCGTATGTAAATATCAGAACTACTCTAAAAAAAAGTTGGTGGTGGTGCGGAACAGTGCAAAAAAAGGAGACTTTTTTTTGAGAGAGACTTCAAACAAAGGAAGCAATACATGTAACAATGGAAGCAATACAGAAAAGAAATGACGAGTGCAATGTAAGACAGTAACATTTTGGGGCAGGGAAAGTGTGTTCCACCAGCAAAAGGAATTTTCTGATTTTTTTAAAAAGAAATTGAAAGTTTCTAGCCTTGTTGCTTTCTACTGCAGAGTTCTACATCGTTACACACCTTCTATCGCAATAATGTATCAAAGTTCTCAAATATCAGCGACTAAACATATTACGCATGCAAGAAAGGTAGCGTATAAAACAAAGTACTGCAAGAAATAATATCATCAATCAAGACGAAACTAGATTTTTGGAGCTTTTCTCTGACTCAAGTCCGTTCCGTTATACTCGCCTCTCTCTCTCTCTCTTTCTCTTTCTATTTTATGTACGTGTTTATCATATATACCTCCACGTAATTCTCACTATTATACCGTTCTTACACACCGTTTACCGTTGTTTTCTCTATTAAGTCGTGTACGAGAGCGCAGCGACAACTTGTACAACAACTTGTACTTTCCCGTTGACTTGTACAAGCTAATCAATTGGTTTTTAGCGGAATAAGTGTGTGATGGTGAACCTGGCATTTTTTATTTTGCAGCAGTTACTCAAGTTTTAACTCTTTCAACGTAGTACATGGCTACTCTAAATGCATAGCAACTCACACGCATCGCAGCAGCAAATTCTATGTACTTTTTGCATTCTATTTTGCAATTCTTCCTCTTCTGCTCTCTCTTTCTCGCTAAACTTTTTCTAAGCAGTAACTTCCGTACACACACTCTACCTCCACTTTTAACCGAAAATTTATTTTAAAAAAATTATCGCTGCTACAATAACATTGGACTACCAGTTTCTACTAATTACTAATTTTACATGCATCACAGCCTGCTGATTAGATACACGAAAATGCAAATCCAAATGTAGTTGTTGTGATTTCGGTGTGCAATCGTCAAATATTGCCCTCAGCTCCTTCTACTGCTGGAGAGAAAGTGGGAAAATCACTCTTTGTAAAAAAAATATATATATATATTTATATAGAAAGTGGCTGCTGAACGAAAGAAGGGGAGGAGTGCAGAGCTCGTTATTATTTCTCCTTATAAGATCAGTTTACTACTGCCATTCCCCTATTTCGAGTGTTTACTTTAGCCGTAGCAATTGTTTTTTTTGGCATGGACGCTGACTGCAATCCAGTCCGAGTTGCACTTGACTGCATTTGGCTGCATTTGACTGGGAAATGACTTGAGGTATTCTTGGAGAGAATGAAAAAATGAATGGATCTTCCATTGGGACTGGGCTACCGCGACAGGAGGAAGAAGAGCAACAGCATAGCCAGTATCGCAATCCAGAAGTTGCCGTGGTGATTGCCAAACTTGAGAAGAGGGGATACTGCGAGCCATCACCCAGTCCGTTCGTCCTTTCCTTATTGCCACCATCGAAATTAGTAGGAACAAGATTAGTAATCCAACATGATGCTCAGCTCCTGCTGCCATTATCACCTTCCTCATCAAGAGTTCTCCTTGATACGGCAGTACTCTTTACATTTCTAATTTATTCAAGATCCGCTTCAGTTCCGACACCATCTCCGGACTGTGTGAACACCGAAAGCTCCACAAACGCAAAAGTAGAAGGCGGAAATCCAGAAGAAAGAGGAACAGAGAAGAGTGAAAATCACTCCCATCTGCAGAGTTGGATCATTGCATTTATCCTGCAATCATCCTGTTCAATACCTCCCCTCACGACGATTACCTTGAGGTCTACCGAAGCAATCGCAGAGCCTCGCTACCAACACACTCTCAGTCGCCTAAGTCAAGTGCTGTGCAGTTGATTTGTGCAAATTGAAGGGAGTCTGTGAGCGCTCTCGTAAAATCTGGGAGGGTAGCAGAGCCTCCTTCTCTTAAAGAAAAAAAACACTTTCTAAAATATCCAGCCTCGGATTCCGTCCGTATCTATAAATTCAATTACCTACAATTTACCCACACACTTTACTTTTCTTCTTTTGTTTCAAGGATGAACACAATTCCAGCACCTTGAACGGCTAACCTCCTTTTAAAAAAATATTTAAAAATCAGTCATATAATATCTAGCAATAATCCATACATAATCTGTACAGGAGAAAGGACGTCACTGAAAATCTCAACGAAACTACAAAAATACATACTTATATGCTCAAGCAAGAAGAAAGGACACGTCGCTAGTCACAAATTATTACGAAATATTATGCAAACAGCTTCTTTTTTTTAGACAGTCCACTCTCTAAGACAAAAGTGTGTTCCCACTTGCAGGACTAAAAAAAATTTGTGAGCGGACTTTTTTTAGCCCTCACTACAATCAACTGACTTTTTAGCTCGACGCAGAATTTTATCAGGCGAACTTTTTTGTTTAGCTGTAAAAAAAACGCAATAAGCAAAACTGCTTGCATTTATAGCTGATATCAAAATCAATCACGAATCACCTTTTTGCCTCTCTCTCATTCTCTCTCTCTCTTAAAACTTTTATCTCTCTCTCGTTACATAGCTATAAACTAAGTAGTAAAAAAAATTTATAATCGCTGTGAAATTGACATTTTCTCCCCTCCGCTAAATCTCTAAAAAAAATGTACTCAAGTCTATAAGCATTCTATCGGTGATGCAATTTTCAGTGTGCTTGTGTCATTTCTCAACACGCTGCGCTACCTGCCCTTTCTCAATTCTAATGAACAACTCATTATTTTTAAACGGGAGGTGGGCAGCTCTCTGAGAAAGTTCTGAAAATAATAAGTTTTTCTAACTCGACCCGACTCTCTACTCCGTCGTCACTGTTAAGTTCATAATCATCACACAAAAATCTCACCATATTCACATGCCTTCTTGTTAGTTCGTCTCCACTCGGTGTTTTTTTATTCCGTGTTTGGTCGAGTTTTTTATTTTTTAAAAAAGGAAAAAAAATATTGAGAAAAAGCTGCTCTGCTCCAACTCCGCCACTCAACTGGAAAATAAAGGTTCTTAGAAAGACAGGGACACTGACCAATCCCGTGCTTTACTAATTCAAATCAAATAGGACTACATTTACCAGTAACATTTTCTGTAATCTAGAATTAAGCAGTGCTATATACAGTAACTCTGTACTGTTACCGTGACTGTTTCACCAGCTCCGCTGTTTATATTTTCCTTTCACCAGTGCCATCGCTACACTCTCTATGTAATATGTTTTCTTAAAAGATGATAAGTTTCACTTGCAATTGCAATCACTTTGAAACATTTAATAACTATGCTAACTCACCGTAAAGCTATGTCGTTCTAGAGTGACCTAAACATCCATCCTTACTGCTGCTGCTAAAAAAAATATACTGTCTAGATGAATATTTGCAATCGCTGTGCTGGTTCCACTAAAAAAATTATATCTTGCTAATAATAAACTACAACAAAAAAAATATTACGCTTCCACACATCTAATTTAAGTATAATGTGCTGTTACTGTTACAACTCAAATAAACCTCAAATGAACTGCTACCACAAATCCAACTGTTTCTCCCAGTTTGGGCGCTGAGACAGTTTGGTGCTGAAAACACTTCCATGGCGGCTGGCTGCCGCTCATGCTTCCGGTTTAAAAAGTGTGCTCTGTTCTGGCAGTGATTATACGTAATGTTCTTATAGCAATACAAAAGCTCTCTGTGTGGGAAGTTTTTTGGTAGGCGCCTTTGATAACTCTTCCACGTCCGAAGAGAGGAGGCTGCCACTCACTGGTTTGGTTCGTGTTCACTGAAACTGAAAAAAAATTAGTCTTCTCCTGGTCCTCTCCTTTTTACCACTTTCCCTCTTCGTGTCCCTCAATCTCCAACTTTTTACGACCCACTAGTTAAAAAAAGGCGGCTTGACATCTGTCCAGAAAATGTACTGTACAGTAGTGACACTCTTTAAGCGGATTCTGAATGATAGAGAATGCAGTGTTACTCGGACATTGGAATTGGAGTCGCCCAACTTTTCCTGTCGGGTCACGTAACTGTCGCGGACAGCTGCCACCTCTCTGTGAAACTTGTCACCCGTCAAACGTTTTCATTTATGCTCCCCTCCGGCACTGTAATCAGTTGATTCCTCTGCCTCATCAAAATTACTCTTTTTACCTTGTTCAAATATTAGTCAGTATCGTCGTGAATGACTTACTGGATCATCGCTGCACCGTCCTTATCCTTCCAACTCAGCCGTCATCATCATCTCTTTTGCTTTTCATTTCTATTCGTTCTCGTCGCAATCCAGAGTCAGCTTCACACAGACTTTTCTCCAGTCTCTGTGAGCACTCGCACTTGACAAGAAAAAAAGAAAAAATAAGTCTTCTCCTTTTATCAGCTTTGATCACATCTCACCCACCGACCAATTTTCCTACGGAGGACAACTCATACCGCTACCCTTACTTAAAACTAATTGCCGCATTTTTACACGTATCTCCATCATAATCATTCTCATTCTTACTGTAATACTGACTAAAAAAAGGCGGGACACAACGTTGCCGTAAGTTTTAAACAGAAAGGCTATTTAGTACGGAAACTTTGGAAGAAGCTAAACGTAACTCTTCTCATCGAAGAAGTAATTTTACAATTTGCATCAGCATCGGTGTACAAAAACATTCTTAACACGTCCAACGCATTCGCAACTAAAAAAAAGAAAGAAATTTTCCATGAAATTTGATAGGTGTGATGGAGAAAAAAAGGATGAACTGAATTTTAAGTTGAACTGACGCAAAAAAATATACACATATATATATATTTAAACGTGCATATGTTCCAAAAGTAGCATTTATTTAAGGGAGACTTAAAAAAAACTGTCAAATAATTAAATTTAAGTGACACTCGTCCAGCAATACAAGAGGAAGAAGATACCAATATTACATTTTTAGAATATTATCAAAACTTATGGTAAATGTCGTTCATTTCATAATTCAACTGGAGAGACTGTTCCAATTATTTTTAAAAGTTGGTCAGTTGTGTACTTATAAATTCTTCCTTTTAGAATTGAGGTGTATAAAGGAAAAAAAATAAATATACGTAAACATTTTTTTGAGATTCTTGCCCACATGTCAATGAAAAGTTTATAAAAATCAGAAGTAATACTGCTCGACTCATGTAAAGAAATGTCATTGCTTGCGCTACAGTATTATGAAAATGCTGATAGAAAATTTGCAACTCTAAAAATTACATAGCTTTCACTAGAAACGGGTTGTAAGGGCGCCTAAGAGCAGTAACTAAATAGTGTAGCGTTTAATGCGTTGTAAAGCAAAAACAGGGGCTCAACTACAGAGGTCATAGTTTTCAAAAAAATTTCTTTTGTAATTTATATGAACTCAAAGTGTTCGTCCAACTTGTTTTCGTAAGAGAAGTAAACTGATTTCTCGACCTGATTTCCGCTCTGTTTCTGACTAGGCGCTTTAGTAAGATGAGAGGTAGCTAAGTCGAGAACTGGGAGTGTCCTTGAACTTGCGGTTATAGTTTTAGTAAAAATAAAATATAGAAAGGCAATAAAAGAATGGATGGGACGCCTTTAGTAAACTATGTTGCAACGATATCTGTGTACATTAAATACATAATGAAGACTACTTCCTCCAACGTGACAAAGCAGATTTAGAGTGAAGAAGAGTACATTTTGCCTTTGACTTCCACTGTTCCCTCCTCCTGAGGAAGGAAGAACAGAAAAAGAAGAGGTTCCGATGAGGAGCTAAGTGTATTTGTTATCATTCGCAATACGGGTGCTATAAAAATATTATCAGCTATTGACTGTGTCGCTGTATCAGTTTTAGGAGGGAGTGGACGCTAAAGGAGCTCTGTGGAGAGGCTGTGGAGTGCAGCAAATTTTAAGCAATATTTAGGTTAGCGGAGGATGTGTTAAATGGTCAATTTAAATGTTTAAGTAATAAGCTATAGAGTGGTAAGGATAGAAAAAGCAGGTTTAAAAATGTCCAATAAAGTAAATTTACTTGATGCTAAGTTGAAAACAATAAATAGTTCGAACAAGACACATTTTTACGACTGGAGCGTATCTATGTAAATTCTCAACAAAAAAAAGAAAGTGACAACATTTTGTATAAGAAAAGCCTGAAGTATTTTACAATTTGGGAACAAGTGGCCACCTGAACAAGAACGGACACAAACACATTTTTGAGACTTTCTGTTACTATTATTCTACAAAATTTTTTTCTACGTAAGGGAGGTTACCATAAGCAAAGAAGATTATTCACACAACGAAACATTTTACCGATCAGAATCGCAAAAGGAATTTAAGCAACTCCTCCAGCTACAAATCATTCGGTATAAATAAAACTCACTTCTTGGAGAACTTTCACTTGGGGTACGCCAGGGAAACGAAAAACGCATGGTTGAACGACAGCACAGAGTACCAGAGTAAACGTGAGAGATAGCCTCCGCCTCTTTCTCTGGTTTCACATCTCGGTGACCGCTGAGGAGAAGGTGGGGCTGACTTGCTGTCATCATCGTCCCCAGCAAGCTAGCGGTTCACACTGTCGTCGTCTTAGCAACGTGATCAGCATCAACTTGCTGCAAACTCGTCAGCATCAGCTGTTGTGGTGTGTCGTAGACGTGGGCTTTGCGAAAAATCTGTCAAAATTTCTCGCCTAGATTTTGTCGATAAGTGGGGGGTAGCGCCTTCACATCTTTCTCCCGACGGCCTGGACCAGCCAACCACCCTTGGTCTCAGGTCACCATCCCTTACTCCTTCTCTTACCTCCCACTCATTGTCTAAGGCAACTAATCGTTCCTACAATAAGTTCTCCGTCGCTGATCTCACTTCCCCCGCTATAGCCTGTCCTCTTGAGCACAACAAGACGGACTTCAGTGGGTAATTCTTCTTTTCCTCCTTAACTGTTTCTCTAATGTATTGGAGCTCTGGAGCTCTCTTTCTTTTCAAATACTTTCTCCGTCGACTAGTTACATTTTATTCATTTCTGTTATCGTAGGAGAGAGGAGGTAAACGAGGTCACTCTAGTGAGCACTCGTACCCTCCTCCTCTCCCATTTAAACTTTTCTACACCATTGTTTCTCCGCCTCAAAGGAAATACTGTGATTACTCCGGAAATAACATGCATGGCAGTAAAAGTATCGGTAATAGTGATATGATCATGGACTTATCACCAGCGCGGTGCAATAAAACTTTTCGTCATTCCATTTTCTTAGTCTACTCTGCTGCTATAATAAAACTCAAACTCAGATGTACTCCCTTCTCTGAAAATTGTCTACATTTCCATCATTAATACTGACTTTCCCAAAGGGGAAGTTTCTCCTTTAAAAAAAGGCGTATAGCTTACTCCCTCCTTTTCCCCTATTTTACGCGAACAGAAAGGATATTAATTCTTGTAGGGAGACAGAAGCAGAGAGTGGAAATGTGTTTATCATTCAACGTATTCAGCAGAAGAAAATATTATGACACATAAAAAACGTTTTTGTATCTATCAGTCTTACTATACGAGCTAGTTTCCAGTCCATTTCTCCTTTTCACGTAGCCACTTAAGCAGGCAAAATTGAAATTTTCAGTAATGAGTAAAGAAATGAAAGGGAGTAAAATTGAAGAGGAAGGAAATGTACTAGGAAAATTGGTTGGTGCAGAATAGGGATGAGCAATTGGAAGTAGGACAGACACATGGAGTGTGGGCCATATTAAGGAGAACACTCCAAGCTCTCTTGTCAATTAATGCATAAAAACTGGAGAAAATAAGATATGCTTTTATAGAAAAAAAATCACTTTTCTACTGCATTGGAGACTCTACTGCAAAAGCTAGCAAAAAAAAACTGTAAAGGCCTTTATGTTAAGTACTACGTCATTGTACGTGATCTATCTTGCACAGCTTCTCTTACAAATAACGCTACGCCACATTCTGTCTTCTGTTCGATCACGATTCCACTTTTGTATCGTGACTTTGCTTCTCTGCCTCACTAATTTAATCTACTTTGCCTGAATCTGAAATGGCTTCTTGCTGTCTTTGCGTTTTGTTCCAAGACTTTTCATTTACGTACGGGAAGGTGAAATGATCTGATGTACGAGTCCATCATTGTTCCTAAATACATTAATGTGATTGGCTTTTAGTTGCTCAGACTCGGATTTAATTGACCTTGTGCGTATTTTCAGGTCTCTACCAAAACTCAGCAGCCAAGACGATGAAGGGCCAACTCCGCAGACACTACACCTGACAGGCACTGGACATTTTGAGCCGATTCCTCACAATCATCAAGACTGCGAACGAGTTGTCATCAATGTAAGCGCACACTCTTTTTTATCTTCTTGCCATTAAAATAGTGTGAAAAAAATATTCAGTATGGTCGATTTTCACCCTACCATATAGTATATGGTCACTGTCCATAACTCTGCGTTTTCCTCGAAAATTAGTGTGACGTTTTTTAGTACTCGAAATAACATCAAGCTTGGAATTGTAGGTGAGCGGATTAAGGTTCGAAACGCAATTGCGGACATTGAACCAGTTTCCGGACACATTGTTGGGAGACCCTGCCCGTCGGATCCGGTACTTCGACCCACTCAGGAACGAATATTTCTTCGATCGAAACAGACCGAGCTTCGATGCCATCCTGTATTACTACCAAAGTGGAGGTCGATTACGTCGACCTGTCAATGTGCCTCTCGACGTCTTCGCTGAAGAAATCAAATTTTACGAGCTGGGAGAGTTGGCCACCAACAAATTCAGGTATTGCTTATTTCCCCATAAACATTTGCATCATAGCATTCACAATAGGAGATGCAATTGGAAACCCAATGCAAAAAACCTAGGTTATCTGGAAATTAATTCAGATTGGAGCCTTAATCTGATAAATTGTCTCCTTATATTTCGTAATTAGGGAGGACGAGGGTTTCATCAAAGAGGAGGAAAAGCCCCTTCCTGATAACCTATTCCAGCGGAAAGTATGGTTGTTGTTCGAGTACCCAGAGAGCTCGCAGCAGGCTCGAGTCGTGGCCATTATTTCGGTGTTTGTGATTCTCTTGTCAATTGTTATCTTTTGCCTGGAGACACTTCCCGAGTTTAAGCACTACACGCTGCACCAAGTGACGAACAATACAACATTAGTCGAAGAAGATGAAGTGCCTGACCTCACAGGTGATTTTAGTCCCTACTCTTTTTCCTTGGCACTCTCCGCGCCAAGATCAATGAAAAACTTTCAGTTTTTTAACCCGTTTTTTTTTCTCTTTTTCATTGCAGATCCCTTCTTTCTCACCGAGACGATATGTATAGTGTGGTTCTCTTTTGAGTTAATCGTCCGGTTTCTCTCGTGTCCCAATAAACTGTTATTTTTCCGTGACGTTATGAATATCATAGACTTGATAGCAATCATTCCGTACTTCTTGACACTGGCCACCGTCCTCGCTGAGGATGACAACGAGCCTATCGTCCCTAAGACGAAACAAGACTCCGCATCCAACCAAGCCATGTCACTCGCCATTCTCAGAGTTATACGATTAGTCAGAGTTTTCCGAATTTTCAAGCTCTCCAGACATTCTAAGGGACTTCAAATCCTCGGAAGAACTCTTAAGGCTTCCATGAGAGAACTTGGATTGCTCATTTTCTTCCTTTTCATTGGTAAGCGACACTGTCCTCTTCAAGATTTATTAGCGCATACCTAAAAACTACATCAGCATAAAATACCACATTTTTTTCACAGCGTGTCAGTACACGCAGGGTAGCTGCAAGCATATACATTATCCTGCATCTCCACTCTTATCTGGGTTTTACACGGCAAGAGTCCATCTGGAACCTACCGCTTCCTCTGTCTCCGTCCACCATCTGATCACAGATGAACAGACTGCCTCCACCTCAAAAAAAATATATAAAAATAGCTTATATAACGCAGTGGAGGAGAGAAACAGGATGAGCATAAAAAAACGACTTTCACAATACAACCAGTATTGTTTTTTCTCTACTGGCCTTGGTAGCTCTTTTTTGGAAAGTGCTTTCATAATATGCGCTTTGTATCTCCTTCCTTGCTCCATTTCAACATGCCGAAATTGCCGTACACCTTTCCTAACTGGTCTTTAACTTTTTTCAGTACCTAGACAATTTTTATGCAGGATACAGTAACCTGATTACTAAGATAGGCGGTTTCATTCTGGATGGGAGCTGAGCATGCAATAAAGTCAGAAAGTGGTTTAGCGCACGGGCGCGGTGTGTGAACTAGCTGACTACGTTTTGGAAAACTACCTGGCTCGTAGACTATGCATATATTTGCTTAGGCATTGCATCTTGACTCCAATTCCCCCAAACTTTGTAATCCACTGCCAGTTTTTACCAGCAGAAAATCCATTCTAACTAGGCAAACACTGAAAATACGGTGTACTTTTCCATTGGGGTAATATGAGACAAAAAGAGAAAGCACTTTCTACATGATTGCTCTGCGGCACCATCACCTTTAATTGAGGAATTATTGCTAATCCAAAAAGTAGTTGCGTAATAATGTATCAAGTAGGAATTGAATCATAATATTGTTTGTCGAAGGTGCAATTTAATGCTGGAAATGAGTCAATATCTTAACGCTTAAGCACTCTGAGCAAGAACAAGCTCCAGGTGTTTTTGCTGATAAGGAAAGTTCTTTTGGTGAGACGTCGACCTATACAACCGAAACTGAAGTTGGCTTTTAAAAATATGAATATGTAGGCAGGCACATATATTACTTGGATAAATTATTTACAAAATTGTAAAAATTTGGGAGTTGCTTGCATATGCGTACATGAGAAATTTGTACATTTAGAATTGCAAATTTAACAAATTTTTATTTCTGTGTATACAATTGAAATTGTTAGAATCGGCGCACTAAAATAAACCAATTTCAGTATGTCACGTTTAGCCACAATCGACACTTCTTTTGTGTAGCTCTCGATTTCACCAAGAGTTCTTCCCTCATGAGGCCAATAAAGAAACCATTCTTTGTCAGTTTTGCTGGTCTCGTAGGCCCATTAAATTCTCAAATCTTTTCTCCAGAATAATTCAAAGAGTTATGACACTCTCATTTCAGACATCGTAAACAACAGCTCATCTCAAGTAAGCGCGTACTAGTTAGCTTTATTGTATTTTAAGTGCCCTTTCATTTACATGCCATTCACACTAACTTTACTGATTTTAAAAAAGAGCATCACATTCTCAACGGAAATGGCAGTAGTGCAATGACTCGGGATGGAAAGAGTTTATTACCATAACAATGTAGTTAGCACTTGGAATTTACTACCATTAAAAGTTCTTTTTTTTGTGGAGTGGTGGAAAAAGGATCTTAAAAATTTGTAGCAGCTCTGGCAGAAGATTGATTTCGTCAGGGGAGTTGACAAAAGCGCTAACTTAATTTTTATTTTTTTGTTACGAGAAAGCTCGGAATTGTGCTGGCGATGGGAGTGAGCTCATCATCGTCAGCTCCAAATTAGCGGATATCTTCACTTGTCCTTGTACCTTTTGTTGTCTGTGTGTTCTTCCAGGAATTGTACTGTTCTCAAGTATTGTATACCATTGTGATGCACATGAGTATGGGTCTACATTCAGGTCTATACCTGATGCTTTCTGGTGGGCACTCATAACCACCACAACTGTCGGCTATGGTGACATGAGGTAACAACTAAACAACTGCCTTCTGATTTGGCCTTCGTCTTCTGCTCCTTCCCTGTGCCAAAAGAAAGATAAAATCGTGTCATATTTATTTCCCAAACAAGATGTGTCGCTATTTCCATGTTATATAGGCTTAACTATGAATGTGTCTGCCTCAGTCAGCGCCAATATAAATATTTTTATGTGACAACTCATGTTTACTTACATTTATCGTGTCCTTTTTTCGTGCATCTCTTTCTCCAGGCAAAACCTATATCGTGTGTCATGATACGCTCAACACCCTCCAGCTATAGTCTATGTATAGATATTATTCTCTGTAGCGTTCCGTGTTAACTTCATCTCATCAACAGTTCATTGTCACTATAATTATTAGATGAGTCTACTACAGCTTGCCTCCTCGTTTTTTAAATTGATCTATTACTTAAATAACTCATTTCGTGTTTCTATAAACCTTCTCATTCCTCACATTTTTTTTTCACAGCTCCTTACTATTTTTTTAAAAAAAATATATACCTAAATTCATATCCATGAACTACCGTGTTTAGAAAACTGAGTTATATTATGCATACATATTTCTACTACATTGTGCTCAGTGCATTTATTCCGCTTGTTCGTTATGTAGTCCACCGACATGGTACTTATATTGTTGCGCTCAACCTTTTAGTCCTTCTTGCGATGTACAATGTTTAATGGTGGTAATGGTAATTTGTATGGTCTATATTGTTGTGCAATTTCGATTTATCGTTCATAAATATACTCTTATATATATCTATAATTTATTGCTGCGTCAAAGTTTACTATTATGTATGCAAAAAATATATATTGAGCCTAGTCGCCAGTCTATTTTCATGCTGAGAATGTCAACAATTAAGAAAAAAAACTTGTGAGATGATACATGTTCCAGTTTACCAAACCGTTCAGGTCATTACTTTTGGGATAACCTGCGCATCACATCTACCTGCATAGAGTCAACATAAAATGCGTAGCATACGAATCAGTGAGAAATCACTTCCACGGCACTACTTTTACTTTAGCAGGGAAAAGCAACTGAAAGGGCCAACGGGAGAAATGAAAAAAAAAGTTTAGTTGCTTCATGCAGTGCTAGCTGAATTCGGGAGGGATACATATTGATTACATACATATAATGATTGATTGATTATATGTTGATGATAATAATGATGATGAAGACCGCTCTGCCTATCACTGTTTTCCTCTTCTTGCAGGTGTGGTTCTATTTTCAAGTGCTGTCTACTTCGCAGAGGCTGGCACTGAACATTCTTACTTCAAGTCTATTCCCGATGCATTCTGGTGGGCGGTCGTTACCATGACGACAGTGGGCTACGGTGACATGACGTATGATGATCCATAAAATTATTACTCTTATTTTCTTAATGCAAAGAATATACACGTCTTTCTTTCTAGCAATCTTTTTTTCCTTGATAAGCTCTTACTCTTTTTTCTCTGCCTTTGTTTAACTTCTTTCTAACTCACAAAGTGAACTTTGATTAACCCAGTAATTAATGTTGCAACTGTACTAACCTCATCCATATACTAAAAAAAATGCTAAGAGGTCATCCCCACTGCTACACAAAAATGCATTGCATTGTACCAAAATACAATAATAACTGTATTTTCTCCTTCAACTCACTACTTTTTTTACCCCTAATTTCATTTTAACTTCGGTTAGTGTTTGGAGAAGCAACGCTATACTTTTGCAACTACTGTCACAGTACCAGAATCCCACACTTTTCTCTCCAGATATGTTTGCATTCGTCATTGTTGCATAAACTAATGTGTAAAAACTCCTTCACATACCTTGTAAAACATTTTTTTTAGATTTTTGCTTGTTACACTCTGCAAGACAGCCTTGAAGTAGCTTCCTAACAAACTGAAGGACAAAACTTTTCTAACCGTATATGTATAGCTGATAAGTTCTACTAACAGAAACGTCAGAGAGAGTTTAGTGTCACCTGAAATGTGTGATTGTTGATTGTTGAGACTAACCTCAAAAAAAAATTTTTCAGGACTTGTACGATTAACTTTTTAGACTCGAGTCAATGTTTGCTTCACTAATCCTACATGTGCTCTTCCGTTATAAACAAGTATTAGCTGTATAATAAGTCCGGATTCACTTGTAGACTGCCACATCCTCCTCCGGTTTTCTATTAGTATACCAGGAAATTCCTTTCATCTCGGGAGTCTATCACATAACAACAAATATAAAATGGTAGAATGTGGTATTATCTATCTTGACATGTCCCTTTAACGTACACACACGTACTTTTAAACACAACTTGGCTCTTCCTCCTCTTTTGGCAAAAAAAATGTTTCTTGTGCCTACTCAACCCTTTTCTAAACCGTTTCCTTAATCGTATTCCTTTGAGTGTGCGATAAAAAACTAGCTCTATGTACACATAGCAGTGTAGTCTAGAATGAGCTGGAAAAACTCACGTTCTGGCTGACTTCCTACTTTTCTACTAACATGTAGCACTTGCTTACAAATTCTTAAGGGGAGTAACCAAACTAATCCCAAAGTAAATTCAGTAACAGAATAGCCAAAGATTCCGAGAAAGGAGTGACTCTGATAGTGAACATTTAGCTAACCAACTAACATTGTTTGTTGACATTTCTCAGCACAACAGGCAAGTAATTCTTAAGGCTTATGTATACGCATTCATTCTCTTTTCCAGCCAATTTTTTTTATTAAAAACATGTTTTACCTTGTAATCATTATATTAACATGTGTTCTAACTAATTTTTTAGTAAAGTTTGTCTTGTCATTAGTTTGCTGTACTTATTTCTAAATAAAAGTTTTATATTTTGTGAGTACTGTTTATGGTGACACGTGGCTGCTAGTTGCTTCAGCAAGTGCAGAGTTTAACTAACAAAGCGAAACCCCTATTTTTATGAAGCTATTATATCCCTTTTGTGTGTATGGTTTATGTTCAGATTGTGCTGTTTGTGTTCCCCTATTATTGCTTCTCTGACGAATGTAGCATTTTTCATGTGTATATTGCATGTCCAGTACGGAATCTACTGCTGACGCATTTATTTTAACTGTTGACATTTGTACTTCTGGAGGTCTAACTAACTTTCTTTTTGGTTTCCAAACACTTGCGCTGTCCCACTGCGTGTTATGGGACACAGGCCGGTAGGTGTCTGGGGTAAAATAGTCGGTTCATTGTGTGCCATTGCCGGTGTCTTGACAATCGCTTTACCTGTGCCTGTCATCGTGTCCAATTTCAATTATTTCTACCATCGTGAGACAGACCAGGAGGAAATGCAGTCGCAGAATTTTAACCACGTCACAAGCTGCCCCTACCTACCCGGTACACTAGGTAAGAAATGAAGCAAAAAACTAAGTTTGCTCATCTTCATATTTTTTTCAGAAAAGAGTAAAAAGACATATGTATCTAAAAAAATGGAATTTAAGTTTGGATTACGCCTTGTAGAAATATAAATATGAGCGGTTTTTAACTTATTCCTTTTATATGACATGATTTTCCCATAGTGTATCTTTTTTTATGTGTGTGTAACAGTGTGGTTCTTGTTGGTAATCCGTAGGGTATTCGAATCCAGACGCCGGTTCTATTTCCGAGTCCTCCTCGGACATCATAGAGCTGAACGAGGCAGAGTTGACGAAGAAGCTCGGGAATGCCAACCCATCCAAACCTAGAAATAGCTGTACGCCTCGTATTGAAACAGACGTTTGACCACACGGTATGATCACTTGTTCTTCTACTCGTCTTGCTTCCTTTCTCTCACGTATGTTTCTTTTCACACACAGAATCACTTACCTTCTTTTTATTTAGTAGCCCTACTTGAGTCAAGAACTTTGCAGATAACTGCCCTTTGATATGTGAGAGAAACGATGTTTTGAAATGTCGATTTATACATATTTTATAGACTCTCTGCTCTTTGTTAAAAAAATTAGCTGAATGTATAAAGCACGTGCCACGGGCAACAATTTCTGGCCAGGGCTCCAATTTCATGCAATATATCAGTAATTCAGCCAGAGCAGAGAATGGTATGCTGGCAAGTGTTCAGAGAGTGTAATCGGCTAACTATTTTCAAGTGGCATAAGTGGGTACGGGAGTACTCTGGCCCGCATAAGTTCACTGATACAAACAAGCTCTCAAGTAGAGGGCACAGTTAGCCATTCCCCGAACTGGCGGAAGTAAGTATACACCCTAATAATATTACACTAATAATGAGCTTTCTCCGCGGAGCATCTTGCAAGGAAGACCAAGCTTTCCCTTCTAAAGGGAAGATCCTCTTCTCCAGGATTTTCGAATATTGGAAAGGTTCACTTATCAACAAGCATTTGCATGTGGGAGCGTAATTGAATGAACACCTATTATGCGGAAAGAAACGGGGAAAGGCAAACTGCCATATCTGCCCTGACTAGTCTGTCAGTCTTCTTCACCGCACGTCATATACGAGAATGGGAAATGGCAACACTGACGAGTGCCAGTGTAGTGGAGTTGTCCTTCACATCCATTAATCTGGGCGAGATACGGAGAAAAAATTCAGTGAAAGTGGTCTTATGTTTGCAGAAGGATTGTATTGTTTGTGGCACGAGAGTAAATGCTGAGCACAGGCTGTATGTGTACAGAGCTAGGAGAGAGTTAAGGAGCCAAAGTATCGCGGAACTGGAGGAGGTTCACCCTACATCCCATACTACTTGTTTCGAAATACAGGATGACGAAACGATCCGGACAGGAAAAAGTGCTGACTTCTTTTTTTTTCGTTCCTCCTAGATGCGTGCCTTCCACTAGTGTGGGCCAGAATGGAAGTGAGTGCTCAGAGTAATAAAAGCATATTGAGGGAGCCCTTTGCAAAAACTACTACTTTTCCTAATAGTGCTTCTGCCGACTCTCCGGCTCTGTATTGAGGAAGATGGCGATGTAGGAGCTCCAGTTGACTCCGAGATTTTGGTGCATAGACCACGGAGAAAACGCTGCATTGATATTGATCGAGCTGCCAAAGCAAAAGAAAGCAGAGAGGGGAAGAAAAGCAAGGTGGTTTAAAGTTAGGAGGGTAAAAGGGAAACGTGGATGAGAGACCCTTTCCCTTCCTCTGAATGCCGTTCCAGTTTCATTTCGCCATGTCGCTCACTTTTTACTGCGAGTACTCTCTCAACTAATACATTTTCACAAGCACTCACGATGATGTAATGGCTCTCATCTATACCCTCTGCAAGGAAAACCCTGCTACTGTTACTGCTCCGTCCAAACTTGGATACACTCGCCATATGCACCGCCTTCCCATATGTACTTGCCTCCAACTTTGCCGTCATTGTCTCTCCCTCCACTCCACGCTCACTTTTTTTCTCTGCGCTCACTATACGCTCTAAACTGGACTATAACCGCCTTTTGCGTTACAACTTATCACTGCTGACCCAAGTTAAAACAATGCTTTTCACGGATACTTTTTTTTGCATTCTTACTGTACAGGAATGCCTAGCGCCCTTTACTGGACAATACGAGGATCTCCGTTATGTACATAATTAATGCATGACCTTCTCCCGCAAAACAATCTATTATAGTCCCTGGACAAATCGAACAGTCAAAACCGCGCTTATGAGTTTGGCAAAATCAGAAAATCAGCTTGCTTGTGCACACTTTAAAAAGATTTTTACTGATCTGTTAAATAGTAAACGTGATGTAGTAGGCCAGCTGTAACAGCCCGACCATGTGCTATACCTTGTTGTTGCTACATGTACTGGCGCTGATACCAGGATTGATAAGTGTAAGTGGTTTCCTTCGTGTACGCTGACAATAAGCAATAACTGTAAAACGTGAAAGCAGCCACTGAGCATTCACAACATGAATGTGTTGATGGAGAAAGTGAACGCAAACAGCAGCCGTTTAACTTGCGCGTTGGCTTTTTGGGCACATACGCCGTTTTCAGAATGTAAAGGGATATCAACCCTCTAAAAAAATTTTTTTTTACACTGGCCAGCTGTTTTAAACATGGTTAGCCTAGAGCTGCTTGGAATTTTTCGCTGAACACGCGACTCTCACGATAATCAATGTTAACTGTAATCAGTTGACGCAGAGGTTTGCCCAAAAACTCTCCCTGAAAATTTTTCTAGGCAGAGTTATGCCATGCGTAGAACGCGTTTCTCTCACATTGCTGTATCTTAACTTCCCCCAAAAATAAAATATATATGAAATTCCCCGTAGTTGAGGACTACTCTATTTTATTATGAGGAGAATAAGTGTAATTTCGTAATTTGATGATTCCTCTATTTGAATATTTATTTTAGAGAGCGATATCTTCCTGAGTACTTGGACTTTTACAACTACTATTGTAACTGCAATTACTACTTCTACTACTACGTCAACTAGAAGCAACGTTGATTCAACTTCAATTGATACTACTATAATTACGACTACGTTAATACTACTTGCTACTCTTAATCTTACTTCTACTACTTTAACAACTCTTCTTACAACTGCTATTACTACACCTTCTACCATTACCACCACCACATCTAAACATGATGATTATTATTACT
Organism: Acrocyrtus sp. NNG-2020; assembly: GCA_027744115.1. Classification (NCBI taxonomy): domain Eukaryota; kingdom Metazoa; phylum Arthropoda; class Collembola; order Entomobryomorpha; family Entomobryidae; genus Acrocyrtus; species Acrocyrtus sp. NNG-2020. Next base: position 48,063 of record JAHZND010000365.1, read on the forward strand.
GTTACTTCTTCTATACTACTAGTAGTTACGGATTATATTGTGCTATTTAAGCTACACAGTCACTTCTTACTATGGGTGCAGTTGGTAGACACTCTTATAGTAAAAAATAAATCCATTCTGCATCTACTGGCATGCAAAAAAAACAAAGCTACGAGTAACGTCTAAATTGACTTAACTGTAATTTTTAGCAAAGAAACACAAAAAAAATCCAGTTGATAGCAAGTTTTTTTTTCTGGAAGGAGAAATAAGACAAAGGGGAACCGAACAAAAAAAGCTACCACAGATTATATATAGGTATATATAAAAAATACTTATATTATTGTACTTACTCTTTCTACATTTTATCGCCATTGTATTGCGCCATACATGCTTCTACGACACTAAGAAAAATAAATTAGCTGAAAAATAAATACGACGGAAAAGTAACAATACACAGTTATATTAAAATGCGGTTATATTATGGATAAGTGCTACCTAGTTTTATTTTATATCTACTAGTACAACGTCACCTCTAGTCGTTCTTTACCGTTTTAGGAAATAATGCCGTTATAGTGTGTGTACTTATCGAGGTCATCGTGTGTAACGTAATTAGTAATAGTGAAATTCCACAGGTATAGTAACAATAGTAGGCTTTTTGATGGTGAAACTTCTCTACCCCCCAAAAAAATATATATATTACGTATATCAAATTTTACAGAAGAACCAGCAACATCAGACACCTTACAAAAAAACGAACCCAAAATTTTACATGAGAAACTAAAAACTTCATCTTTTTTGAAAGAATGAGCAGGCACGGAACAAAAGCGTTATTGATAACAAAGGCAGAGAGGGATATCGAACCGGAACGTCAGTATTCCTGTTTTCTATTGTTTCAACATCCTTGTTTTGCTCTGTTCCATTCCTTTTATTACTTCAAAAAATGAATTTCTTGATAAACAAGCTAGAGGATGACGAACAGGAATTAACAAAGGAGTGCTACTATAGTTCAATTTGCTGATATTCGCTTCGCATTAAAATTGTTCAAACAGGAACTGCCAAGCCCTGTATCCATGATTGGCAATCATTTTTTAAAAAATCCTGTAAGGAAGTAGTGTTAAATGTGCAAAGAGGAGCAAAACAAAAATAAATACTGGAATCCGTAAACTAAACGCTTGGCAACTTTGGCACAGATGATGTGTGTTGAATTACGTTGTTATTCACTCCTCCTCTGTTTATCGTCACCACAAAAATTCGAGGAAAGCTATACTGGCGGAAGTTGGGATAAAGATAAGGAGGATTGCAGCTGAAACTTTTTTTTAACAAAAAAAATCGCTGGGTCACGTCACCACTATCGCAAAGCCAATGTAAAGGAGCAAACGAATGGAAATTCAATCAGCGCCAATTAATTATAAGAAAATATGTGAATATGTGCATGTGTTAATATATGTTTTATCCGACAGAAAATATGTTTCCAAGTGTCAAAACAATTATTGAAACTGTTAATTACATTTATTTACCAGAAACATTAAGAATTGAGCGTGTTTAAGAGGCTAAATCGTTAATTCACTCTCAGGGATATTTAATTAGTGGATGATACTAACTTTATTTTATTCGGAACTGCGGTACCGTCAGTTTTGCGTCACCATCATTATATCATCGTTATTAAGTCATCGGAACAAAGAGAAAAAAAAATAATAAGTTCATGCGAATGCTGTCAGAACTTGTGAACGATTTTTCACTTTTTTCACCTGATCTCTGAAAAGACCTCTCTCTCTCTCCTTCTCTATTCACTCTCAGGGATATTTAATTAGTGGATGATACTAACTTTATTTTATTCGGAACTGCGGTACCGTCAGTTTTGCGTCACCATCATGATATCATCGTTATAAGTCATCGGAACAAAGAGAAAAAAATAATAAGTTCATGCGAATGCTGTCAGAACTTGTGAACGATTTTTCACTTTTTTCACCTGATCTCTGAAAAGACCTCTCTCTCTCCTTCTCTCTCGTAACGATGAAAGAGTTGCCGAGATTTCTTCTGTTGTAATGTATGAAATGCCAGGATACATAAATGCCAAAGTCAGCTGAACACTGTCATTTGTCATCATCATTAAATCAGCGCAGCGCAGCAAGAATTTTGTCATGTAAAAAACCTTCAGCAAGCATTTCTCCAATGTCATCATGACTGAAAACAAGTTCACGTCCTCTCACTGAAAACCGTTTCCTCTTTAGTTTCTCCACACAAGAACAGTTGTTGTCTATAGTTGCCCCTCTCTGAGTTGTCAGTATGACGCCATCGTTGTGATTTTTTTTTCTCGACTTATCATACATCTGGAATACGAAATCCGGCCGGATGCTCTTGATACTTGCTGCTTTTGTTTTGTAGATGCGCATAGGCTCTGATAGTTAAAAAATCCAGTATCACGGACAGAAGCTGAGTTTTAGCTTTAATTAAGTCTCTCGCCCTCAGCACCACAACTCACAGTTTTAAGTTGTATATCTTATACCACAGTCATGCATTATTTGCTACGTTTTAGTAATTTTTCGTCTCTCTAGAAACTACAGTAGGCGTATTTATATAGTGGATCTACATTGTATTTATAGTTTTGTAGTTTTAATTTCAAAAATGACGTGTTGACCCATGTGATAATATATTTATATTACAACATACATGTATGAAATTGTTATCGTTCGTTAATACATACTACTAACTGTATAATACTTAAAGTAAACAATACATGTGTGTGTATCATTCTTACATATTTGCTAGACATACCAAATACGTTATTTTAAAAAAAACGTCTCAATAATTTTCCGTGATAAATTGTTCAGTGTGGTGGAAAAAAAAAGATATCTTGCTTTCTTACGAAAAAAGGACAAAACAGTCACTTGTAATCTGTTACCTCAACCACCCACCATCACACTAAACCCGTTTTTTGTATAGTCAGTTTGTAAATTTTACAGTATAGAGAAACCTGAATTATGACAATGTTAGGTAACACGGTATTTAACTAAGTGAAGTAATAATTATATACATACTGCTCATTAATATCCAACTAATGACAAAAACATAATTATGACATTACGAGCGGGTCCCCTCAATCTCTTCTCTCATGTAAGGCGCAAGAAATATCCGCCGCAAGTCGCTGAATGGTTCTTACAGTAAAAAAAAAGTTTTTATAAAAACTGTTAGTTTAAAAGGTAAAAAGAGACTCACTTTAATAGGCTTCCCTTTTTATTACTTTTTATTTTACTTACTGTGGAAGTAGTAGTGAAGTGTGACGCCTCCTTTTCTTGATTGAAGTGAAAAAAATGAACAATATGGTGCCAACAATTAATTCTACATTTAATAACGGTGTTGATTATTCTCACGTGATGGTCACTTTCTTCAAAGATGCAAACTATGGTTGGGACGAGTAGATAAATCTCTATCCTATGAATTGTTACTGTTACTGTTACACGACGACAATTACTCTTACGCAAAAAAAAGTATAGTGGTGGGAAGTGAGCAGTATATATCTCCTTTGGTGAAACTAACAGTAAGTTTCCTTTCGGTTTTGAAGATCGGATCCGGGTATTTACCTTCAGCAGTTGAATTATCTATATAGCCTGTTCTCTAAAAGAAACAGCTAAAAAACAAAAATTACTAGCAGAACTGTTTTCGTTTCCTCACATTCTTGCACCCACGCAAAAAGGACCATTGAACTACAGCTCTAGGAATTCAGCTAATTTGTCATTAAACTAGTTAATGCAGCTGTGCTCGTTCAAGTTAATATACAGATGTGATGGCTACCGTGTGCGTTCACGTTGTAGTTCGAGCATGGACACCGCAATCATTTCTCTCTAAGAGAAAACAGGGCAGGGCTGAGAGCATCTTCTCCCGTCATGACTATCGTATTGTGAATTAACCTGAACTATAGATAGCTGCATTCGTCGTAATGGCAACTATCGCACTTTTAAAAAATCTGGAGCATGGAGCATGCAAGCTTTAGCGTTTCCCAAAAAATGGACTTTTCAAACTCTCCAGCAAATAGATGCAGCTCTGTTACTTGAAACGTTTTTATGAAGCAGACGCTTCCAAAACTGTGACAATGAAATAAGTATCACACAACCGCTATGAATGTTTAAATTATTTCTTGTACAAAGTGTCAATGCAAAAAAAACGGATAGCTGTACCAACTTTGTAACACTGAAATGACCATTATTTCCAGTTTGAAAAGAAAAAAAAATCTTTACAGCATGTTTAAAGAAATATGCAGGTTTTCTCCCAATTTCAAAACCAGAAAATAAAATTCACGTAGAAAGATATTTCAATGATTGATGAAATGATTTCAAATTAATGTAATAGTTTCAAAACTGTGTCTCAGCGAAGCCATCAGAGTCACAGCCCTCACAAAATCAGTAAATGAATCCATTACTACACAGTCAGATAGCGTGTACTCAACACTTTTCACTGCATAAAGTGTACGGGATGGTGGTAGGAGCCGCTCTCCATGAAAGTGGAAACGGCTGAATGTTTCAACTCCCCATTTATTCCATCCATGAACTCCAGTAAAAACCCCATTCTAATCTCAGCCTCACCAAGAAACAATACGAGTACAGTGTAAACGCATCGCAGCTCCTCTTTCAAACTACAAATTGGTATGCCTTTTTCCATGNCCCCCCCTATGTAACGCTGTTTTTAACATTGGCGTAAATGGGGGATCCAAGAGGGGGTGGCCCCCCTTCAGGCGTTAGCTACTTTATGGATGTTCCCTAAAGAAAAAAAGTAAATTAGCAGCATTCCCCTTTCTAAAGTTAAAAAAAGCTATTAAAAACTGGTTAACTATAAAACTGAGGTTTTTACTAAAGCATTAAATGAAATAAATAACTGAAATTGAAAATTCTATCTGCCCTGCACGCAAATATATAGTGAGGAGTAAGAGAAGGAGAAATTAAACTTCTAAAAATATGTGCTAACTATTCACTGGCTGTACATAATATACATACTACCATTTACTATGTATTTTCCATCTGTGCTTGAAGCTTACAAAAATCTATTATAGGAAACAACAATGAATACAAAAAAAATATTTTTTAAAATACCTGTATTAATTCAAGCAAAGACAAGAAAAAAGCTCTTTGATTTTTAGATGTAAATGAAGCAAACAAATGCCATCCATGATAATGTAATCAACCAAATGTAACTGATTTGTGTAGGGCTTAAAAAAATTAATAATAGTTGCACAGAGATAAGTGTTGGTGTACATTATGTACTCTCTACAGCAGTTACTACATGTTAATGCTTCAGTGCTGTATTAGCAGTTCTATAAAACAACACAAAACTGTGTTTAATATTATTCGAAGTCGTTAATGATTGTATTCCACTCTGTACAGCTCACATTCTCGAACAGGAGACAGCACAAGAGGCTATAGCACCTCTATTGTTATAAATTATAGTACGGGAAGCAGATAAGTGGTGTCAGCCACGGAGTATCAAGTTTATAGTAACTTACACTTTTCGGCCCATTTGACGAAGATCCTCAGAGAAATTACTAGACGGATAGATTACATATGTAGCACACAAAACTTTCAGTAGTTTCAGCAGTCTTGTACTACATCTGTACAGTTTGTATGTATTAAATATATATCGAGGTGAATTTTATTTAGTGACAAAAAATCTAATTCAAATTAACGATACATAAGTGGTTGCTGAGTAAAATGGTAGCCGTAATAACCATTAGTCGAATTTGGTCCATCTAGGGAAATTTTTATCCAGCTTTACTAACTAAAAATTTACAACAACACTTTTAGGAGCCAGTATTTAAAAAAAAACCGTAGTCGCTCAAGAGAGATCGCACCAGCAGTAGACAAATACAGAGTGGCGCCTAGACATTCTCGCAAAGTGGTTGACACCACTTAAAAGTAATCAACACAAAATTATATCGCAGAACATGAGTTTTTAAACGTCCATTGACTCTAGCTACAACCTACTTTTGCAAAAATAAAAAAGCAATTCTGGCCCACCTTCCTCTTTTCTGTTATTTATTTTGTTTGCTTAATGACCGTTAAGACTCACGCGTCCTTGCTTGATCTGTGACCTTCACTACTACTGGCTACTAATGTTGTAGGAAAGTGTTTAGCATGACAGAAAATATGTAAACTTGAGAGCAAAAATTAGCGTTAGAGGTAGCTTGTTGAGAAAGTAAGCGGTAGCAGGAAGACTTATGAAAGGAGTGTATTTTGCACTATTTCTAAATGAAAATGAATGAGGGAGACAGTTCCCATAAAAGTTGTTGCTTTGATCAGATTCCTTCCTTCCCTGGAGTTCTTTGCAGCAGAGAAACTTTCGTTTTGCTCAGTTACTCGCCTCTCAAATAGATTTATTTTTTCTTAAGAAAGTCTATACATTGAGTAACCAACTATTGCATCTACGCACTATAAATCAGCTATTCATATTTAATAAAATAATCAAGTTCTGATATATTGTTAGCATGTATTTCAATCTACGGAACCCTTCCTTTTCCTCTATCCCTCCATTATCCATCCATCCTACCAAACTTACAACGCATGACTTGACAAGCTTTGTTCACTTTCAACATCCTCACATTTTATTACTATTAACACAATTCTTTGAACTGAAGAGGGATGAATCTGCTCGTATCATTCTAGTCTGAATAAGTCAGAGTCGACGCCAGCGTAATACCTGTGTATTTTCAGTTATTTTACTACAGTCGTACTACTTACGAAGAGGGAGTTGTGTGCAAAGTGGCAACAATTCAGAATGAAAAAAACTGCATTAAAGTAGAAATTTGCTAAAAAAAACAAATATAAGACGAATGCTATAGGAAATCTGAAGGTCTTCACATTCTTACTCTCCACATAACTCATGGCTAATGCATAAGATAATCTAGTGCAAGTAACTAACTTGAGTACTAACAATAAAATCACCTGATCACTTGAAATTAACCTGCTATAAAATGTCCTAGCCGAGTAAAAAAAAATTGCTTTTAACCGTAATTAATATGCAGTTGGAGTACGTACAGTAAAAACTATATCATGCTAGTAATTGACATGTTCTGAGGGCGATTTTATTTTAGAACTAAAAAAAATTTCCAGCATACAGTAGAAACTATTAGTGCGGCATTACAAAACTACACAGCCTGTATCTACTTGATATCTAAAAACAAAAAAAAACTTCCCTCAACACTCGCACGCAATTAAACGTTCTATATTCATAATACGAATTCCTAATACTGATAAGAAAAACCAGCTAATGAAACGACGAAAAGGTAAAAAAAGGATATATCTTAGTACATAAAGCATTATATCTCTACTACTTCGCTAGCTAAAGTCTACTTTGATAAAAATTACATGCTACACATACAGAAAAATTACAATGATGACATAATGTTATTATGTAATAAGCAAACTTTGTAAAGAAAACAAAAGACGATTTATTACTACTATGCTAGGATAGAGTACTGGAACTTAATCTATAATTTTGCGAATTATAAATACTATAAGCATACATAGATACCAATTGATAATCATCATATAGTTATCTAATTGGAGTTTTAGCAATTGGGTAAACTGTCTACATTATACTGTATGAGCATGTACTGTGTCTGTTACTGCTACTCTTACTGTCAATTAAATATTGTCATAATTGGAACCAGAATCTTATAGTAGCAGGGGATCTTTAGGGATGCATCGCCGGATGCGTACTTACTGTTTGATGCCATTACATGTTATATGAGTGCATGATGAATTACCAAACTTTTTGAAGGGAAGCCCATACTTATGATTTTATTTCTATAAAGTTACTATGCAAGCCGCGTTCTTGTTACACTTATATCAGGAGTAACATTTAGCATATTTACTACGACCGCAACGACATTACCCGGAAAGGTAATTTCTCATATAGATGCAAAAAAAAGTTTAAGAAATGGCCATCGATTGACTGATTGATTCATATGTTATTACTGCTATAATTACTATTACTACAGATATATATTTCCGGAAAACTATTGATATGTACTGTGTCAGTGATAAAAGAAAACTATTGGAGTAGAGTAAATCTGTAATTGGAATGAAAAGTTTTTTTTAAACTCTTCTACCAACAGGAACTAGCAAAATTGCCCAGAACTACCAACATACAAAACAATGGAATTTCATAAGTTAGTGCTAAACCACTACAGTAACCACTACTTGGATTATTTAGTAACAACCTGTTTGCACTTTTACGCGAATAAACCGTGCTGAGCTGAGGCGTCAGGTACTTTTGTGCATTGTTTCCCAAGCTATGTACTTTCGTTTTTTTAGAAGACCTGTAACTACACCAACTCCCCTTTGTTCGGTTAGTCGGTATGTGACAAAGTTATAGAGTCCACGTGTGGTGAGAGAATGAAATTGTTTTAGCATTCATTTCGAACTACTTGACATTGGTTTATTTTTGTAAAAAAATTATATAATTTGCATGTATGTTGCAGTTATAGTGACGTACTCTATATATTTTCTGTTTATGCGTAGTACACCTGCAATGCCTACCTAATATCAGCTAAAAGAGACAGGAAGTGTGAACTCCAGACCAACACCTTTCTAAAACCAGTTTGAGTTTGAGTGTAGGCTTCTAAGGCAATTAATTAAAGGAATTACTCAACAATTTTTTTTAAAAAGAGGACAATTTCTGTGTAGGGGTGGTACGACGAACGTACATAACTATATTCTGAAGGTTTTATATTCTCCAAAAGAGCCATATAAAAGCAATATTTATGGTAAATCCCAGTTGTCTCAATTCTAGGTTAGCTGTTATCCATAGGGTTTGTGTAGAGAAATATCCACAAATTTTTCCATCTCCTTAAAAATAGTCGAAAAAAACTCGCACTTAAAACGCCTATTTATCACATGCTACTAATGCTGCTGATGATTAAAAACATGCATATAACGCAATCTACAGTACACCTACTACTTTGAGAGTTACTCTGCTTTTTGTTAAATTTATGCCGTGTAATTATGCTGTTTTCAAGAACCGAAATATGCTTAGGAATTCAGAGGAAACGGGAGAAGACTTAAATGTAAGTGGTTACTACAAGAAAGACAAAAATGAAAGAAAATCTGCTTCAACAGTGTTTCTACAAAATAAGTGTAAGCAAGAGCACCTACCACTCAAAAAAAAATATTAAACCAGGAACAAACTATACAGTCCCATAACGTTGACTGTAACCGCCATTGTTATATATAAACTATGTAAGTAAGTACACATTTACTACAACTAAAAGGAGAAAGTAAGTGGGATAGTGATTTCTCTTTTAACTTAAGGTGCTCCTGCAAATACTGTTATTTTAAGTATCATTATCATTATTATTATTATTATTGAAGCATCTTTACCATCATGTTAGACATTTGTTATCGTTATATTCTAGTCATTACTTAATTTATTCTTAGTATTATTACTGTCATTATTATGATTACTACAGTTACTACTTTTATTGCTACGACTACTGTTGGTTGTCATTACTATATTGTTTAATATTGCTCTATTACTCTTATTATCATTATGGTAACTATATGGTGCGTATAAAAATGGATATAGTTAGTTTCCAGTATAGTTTTAAGCCAGTAATAAGTACGCAAAAATAATGGTTCTGAAAAAATATATAATATGCTACTGTTATATAAATAGCTGTAAAGAATATAAACGCAAATTTTTGACATTGAAAAAATTTGGGTTTTGGTCTCCTTTTTTAATAATAAATAAATAAATGAATAAATACAGATATATATCTATATATGTGTGTACGGTTATTTATATAAATGTACGATACTACAAAGAACCTAATAAGTAATCGAAATCATAGTAATAAAATGATTCTTAAATAATTAATTACATTGTTACATAATGATATATTGTCACTACCTTATTATATTAAAAATTACATGTATATAAAGTATATATATATATATGATACATCTATATATCAGGATGATGATCAATATCTCTTGAGTGATGATGAATAAAAATTGATATGAAAATTAAATACAAATCTGAAAAACATAATCTAATACGCTGGAAGTTTTATTTCAGTAAATTGTCTCAATTGTTAACTGGTAGGTACACTTTCTACGGATCATCCTTTATAAACGCATAAAGAAGTGCAACGGTTTTATGATGAGATGTTCATCGCTTTCAAATTGTCTAGCTGGTGAAGTTGCACGTTGGTATATCATAGCTAATATAGCCAATAAAAGTTTTGCAAAACTTTTATGGATTCAAGCGGAAACAATTGCTAGTTTAAATGGCAGGATGGAAATCCACTCAAGGGGGAGTGAAGACAGCGAGTAATACTTCTTCAGCTGCCCCGATACGTGGAATAACCGTAGGCGCTGAGAAGAACGGGGACGTGATAGTGCTCATTCGGGTTCTCAATTTCAAAAGTTACTTCGATGTATGGGTAGAATGTTTTCTCTCCTCTGCTTTTAAAGTAGGAAGAAGTGTCAAAGTAAAGCTTATACACATCCGGTGTAAACTCCTGCCCTGAAATCAAGTTTCCAACTCTCCCGTCTGAATTTGTGAATCTGTGTAGGAAGGAAACCACAAAAGTCCAACCAATGAACTTTTCTAACCTTTTGGGGTAAGATTTCATATTTTTGTGGTATGTGCTTTGCTTACTGTTCTATAACATGAATCCATGAACCATTTGCTGCACGTCTGTAAAGCACAACCCGGAGGCCCGATGCTGGATGACCAATTGATATATCCAACACGTGAGAGGTCAACGGATTGAGGTTGATAGTATTAGGTGTTACTGTATTTGGGGTTGGCTAAAAACCATTTTGACGCATTTTTCATAATCTGATTCTAACAGAAAGTTATATCTTTGAGCAAATAACGTAACTTACAATGGAGTGAGATTCCAAGTTGTCAGGTCGCCCCAACATAAAGAGCAACCCAAAAAGCACAATACTTAGAGGAACCATGACTATGACAAGTGATACTAGTACACACTTTCTCATGAATTATCTGGATAGCCAAGTACTTAAAGCCACAATTTCGTAAGTACTAATTACCCAAACTCAGTTTTTCAGTTGAGTTTCTGGACACTATATTTACTGTATCAGTCCTAATTTTCTAGTACACCGTTCTGGCTTGCTCTGCAAGATGCAATGAGCAGTGAGATAAATAAAAAAAGCCAAAGCTATGAGGAATGACGTAGATGGGCATTCGTAGTTGTAAAAATAAAAATGAACATGAGATCAAAGGAATAAGTACATCTGCTTATTATGAAAGGCCTTCTTGTTATGAACAAGTGTGAGAAGCTCTTTTATCATCGTAAGTGTGGGAAGTGAAAATGTTAAAAGACATTGTAGAAATATTAAACATGAAGTCAGCAACTCAGAAATATCTGCAAGATTTACATATGTACCTACATATATTATACGGTATTTTTCTGCAACTGAAATTAGTATACTTTTTATTACGCTTCCATATACTAACTGAAAAGTTGAATAAAACTTCAGAAGAGAACGTTTAGCCGACTGACATTCCAAAGGCAGAGTGGTTGGTTACAATTAGTCAATGACAATGACAGGATAACGACATCAATTAGTTCTGCACTCTAAGCAGGTTACTTTTTCTTTGGTAAGCATTAAAAATGAAAACGTAAGCACATCTCGAAATGGCATCAATGCATAATGTGTCAGCAAATAGCAAATTATGGGTCCTGGAAAATGTTTGTGTAAAAGAAAAATTGCAAAATACCATTCAGTTATGTGCGCTCACTCACTCGTTATATGTATTCCCACGTTAAGTATTTTCCGTTCTGTAGGTGCAGGAATAGATGCTTCTTTCAGCAAAAAATTTTGCCATTGGAAATTGGAATCCATGTGCTTCAGCAATAGTTCAGTGTCAGATAATTTTTCTTGATTGGTAAGGTCTATATTAATATTCATCCTTTGAGATTTTTAAAAAGATTCTTTAATGCTGTAATTGCTTATAATATGACACGTGCTGCTGTGTGAAATTATGTTTATTGTAAGTAGACCTTTATTTTCGTATAGGTAGAGGAAGATTTATTACTTTGCTATTAACGAAAAATGAGTTTATGACGTAAACACGTACGTGCTCCTAGAGTTTATGGGCATTGTAAGACTATGAGCTAAATCAAATGTCAATTTAACTTCATTTCTATAGAAAATATCATATCATTTAAGGAAACTAATAGTAAGATAACAAACGCGACGATGACCATTTAACGGGAAATGCCAGTAACTCTACCGTCTCAAACAATATTGTAAACGGAAACAAGTATGCAGGATGCTGAGAAGTAAATAGGAAGTTTGGGTGAAGCACCCCAGCACTCATCTATCTCCTCCATTATTGCCTGCAAAAACATTTCTCCTAAGCAGACACTTTTATGACAGAAACCAGGCGAAATCTTTTCTTCCATTCAATTTAATTTATTTTTTAATAATGTTCTCGTATTGCCTATGTATGTAATTTAGTAAACAAGTTGTAGTAATGAGCTGTTGGGCCCGTCCGCCGGAGGAGGCTTGAGGTGATAGGCACAAGCATGTTTACTGTTTAGGTCATGTTATTACATACAGCTTAACCGTGTCAACGTCACGGTCTTCTGATTATAGGTGTGTATGAATGTAGCGTAGTATGTGTTCACAATAAGAATGATTTCTTAAAAGATGGAAAAGTGAGATTCCTAAAGTGCCAGGGATGGATCACTACAGTTTGATAAGATTTATCAGTGTTCCCTGAAATGTCAAAATAAATAATAAAGAAAGTTTTCACCTGGATAAATTTATATACTTATAAAATTCAATTTTTTTCTTCATTTCCAATTTTCCTTACGTCCGTGGAGTAGTCTGCTAAGAGGGATATAACGTATGCATGTCCAATTTGGATTTGTTCACTCAAATAAATAAATAAGTAATAAACCTCATTGTCAGAATTTGTCGTGTGGATTGACACACCTGCCCAATTTCGGCCAGCATGATAGATGTAAACTTAAATTTTTGTAAGCAGTAGCAGTCAAGTTGTGCTCCAACTTTATTTCAAGGATTCTGAAATTGGTTCAGCTTACAGAAACAGTAGCAGGATAAAGGAACTCAGTAAATTTTATATAATGTGCTTAAAATCGAACAGAAATTTCAAGAGTACATATGAAAAAGTTTACTCGGTCTAAGCACTAATAACTGAATTCTGGATTTACAACTTTTTAAGTTTTTGGTAGAGTCACGAAAAAGACCCGTGTTTTATGGTGTAGTTGCAGCAGCTTTTGCTTTCGACTTTCTTTTCCTAGACTTTTTTGCTGGAGCGCTACTACTGTTACAGGCTGAATCTTGGGTGGGAGAGGCAGCTGATGCTGATTCTGTTTCATTTGCAGCCTGAGGACAATCTTTTGCTTTAGGTGCTTCCACTTTAGCAGATTCGGGTTGCTTTCCTTGCTGTTTAGCCTTCTTTTGGGGCTTTTTGAGATCTCTCTGGGTAGTTGGGTTGTCGCCTCCAGCACTTTTTGGTGGAGCATCCTCCACCACTTTGACAGCAGCTATCTCATCTTCACTTGCTTTCACTTCATTTTCAGTGCCTTTCTTCTTCTTTCTCTTCTTCTTGTTTTTGCTGCTTTTCGCTGCGCTAGGTTCATCTCCAACTGGTGATGTAATGGAATTCCCCTTTACTCTTATGGGACTTTTCAGCAACGGACTATCCAAGTAACATCCGTCACTTCCGATAACAAATCTGTTACACAATGCAATGGCTTCAAGTAAAAAGTTGAACTTGAGGAATATTAAATATCAAAAGCTAGTTTAGGTGCGCCTATGTTGTGCTCTGACATTAAGAAAAGTTAGCGTCATATTCGGTGTTTTAACGTGCAAATACCTATGTTAATTTCATTAATTTAGTTTAATAAATCGTTATATGAATCAAACATTGTTGAAACCATTAAAGAAGCTAAGGGGCTCTGAGCTTCTCAACTTTTATCAGTACTTTTGTAGAAAAATTGCAATTTTTTGCATCCAGTCCGGTGATTGAATTTTGTAAAATGTGGCAGTGGAAAGGAAGTCGATAGGGGTATGCAATACTTTAATGTACTTTGCATGCTAGCGCAATCGGATTGCATTGTACCTATGGCTAGCTAAGTCTACGAGCAAATCTAACCCGTATGGCGATGTCCACATTTCGGTTTACAGAAACGTTCTCGGTAATAGTGAAGCCGAACCAAATATATTATTGTTTTGTTATACGATACCACAGCACTGCTAAAGCCGCACATGCATTTTGCAAACTTAATAAAAATAATTAGTAAAATCCAAAAAAAATCGTCAGTTCATGTGTCACAAATCATGAGCTCGTGCAATAAAAATAAAGTATTAAATACAAAATAAGCTTTAAAATATTTATGAATATTAGTTTAATAAAAATGTGAAAACAATATTTCAACATAATAGCTGGTAAATAACAACAGCAATAAATAAAAAAAAATCGCCAATAATGATTTGCCGCACCAAACATTGCCTTCACACTTAAATTTTACGAAGAAATAATCATCACATAATAGCAAGGCAAAGCAATACTAATATACTCAAATCTTACTGGACTATAACCAAGTGTGTCGTACTCCTCACCGGTGTGCGCAGCCCTGACGCGTGCCATGAAGTCAGATGGAGCCGACTGACATTTCTCAGGCTGAGACATAAAGAAGGTATCTTGCGCATCTCGTGCTGGATGCTTTTGAGGAACGTACAGCGCATCAAAATTCCAGAAAGAGGATTCCACAAAGCGGTTTGTAGGCATTTCGGAGAATCCCATTTCTAAAAGTATAGATCTGAACTCAGAGCGAACTTTTAACAAAGGATGAAGATGACCAGCATTCAAGGGAGCTCCAAGAGCTTGGAAATTGTAGGCTTTGAATTTTTTCTTCTTCCAGTCTCCATTAGCCAGCATTTCCGGTGTCAATTCGGTTTCAAGCTTTTCAATCTGCAGAGTGAAGTTTGGCCCCCTTTTCACATGATAGTAAGTTAAGGGAGTTTGTGCCAGCAATTTTCGCTTTTTCAAATCAGCTAAGGCTGCAGCTGGAACTTCTGAAGATTTCCCATTTGCCACTTCAGTCAAGGTATTCCTCACCTACAGAAGATAAAAGTAGCAAGGACTATTAATAATAATTTGAATAATTTATTTTTCAGTTAATACCTAGTAGTGAAATCATTGCTAAACATTATATTGTGATCTTTGATCTTACCCCATCTTCAATACTATCAACCACACGGATAACTTTAGGACTTCCACCGTCTTTTACTATCTTAATCCACCCATTCTGAATAGCTTTACTGACACCGATTTTAGCAGCCGGACCAGCAACTTTTGTTAACTCTGCTTGCAATATCCCTTGCTCCCCAGGAGGTACTGCTGCATGCACGAGTGCTTCATGACTCCCTTTTTCAACGAAAGACTTGCCTATAATGAAACAAAATTGATAATTAGGTAGTTTGGAACGACAACGTTACCCAGTTATCCTCAATAAAATATATCTTAAATAAACTAAACATTGAAGGGTAAGTCAACATAAAATTTACCTTCCGAAGTTAGCTCTGTTTTGGTCACAGTCAACTGCTCCGCTTCAATTATTCCACCCACACTTTGAAGGCTTTTCACAGCTCCAATAACTTTCTGATGTTCCTCCTTGAGATTAGTTGCAAGGGTCAAAGTGTCCACCAACCCACTACCCTCGCTCAAATTCTGCAAAATTTTATCTGGTAATTGCGCCATTTTAACTGAAATTTGTTCGAAAGATATTTTCAGTGCTAGCCAGTGTCCAGCACATTTGTTCTCCGTATGCTAGTACTGGAAGGAGTGATGGCAGTAAAGTAACAGCTCAACCGGCTAATATTCAGAATGAAATTTTGCAACTAAAATTGCATCACTACTCATACCCTGTCTAGCTATCATTGCAATAAAGTTGCCAACCATATGGAAAAGGTTGAATTTATTTTTAGCGGCGTTACATTGGGGCGAAGTGAACATTTCCTATCCGTACTGTGCGTAAGCACATGACCACCACAGCACTCGTGTATGCATTTTTTATGTCTTTGTTGGCTTTTGGAAAAATGTTGAGATGAGTCAATGCAAAGAAAGCTGGTCATGCAATTTATGTACAAAGTACCTAATCAAAATTATTTAAAAACGAAATTATCATTTTTATTCGAGATTTTAGCAGTCGTATCTGAACTGAATTAATTTAACTTTTATTTTTTTATTCAATCCGGTAATATTTGAGAATATTATAATGTAATTTGAATTAATTTGTAGTTAATGGGACATTAATGTATGAAACTGAAGGGCTTGATTTCTCGTAAATCCCTTTCCACACTGGTTGCATTTAAATCTCTTTTCTTGTGAATGAGTCCTTTGATGAACGATTTGATTTCCTTTCGTGGTAAATGACTGGCCACAGATATTACAAGTAAATGGTTTCGTTCCAGAGTGAATGATTTCATGAACTTTTAACTCACTATTCTTAGCGAATGCTTTCAGACACTGTTTACAGCGAAATAAACCGTCACCTTTATTTGAGCAGATTTTTAGCTTATGAGTGATAAATCTTTTTTCAGTTCTAAAGGTGAGTCCACATTTTTCACAAGTAAATATAACTTTTGTTTTTGGTGGTTTATTAATTTCTTCCAACTTTTCCGTGGGCACAAGTTTTTGGGTGCATGATTCGAGTTTTAGATGTGCGTTCAAGTTCGATTTCGTTGAGAAGAGTTTAAAGCACACACTACAAAAGTGGTGTTTATCGCTGGTGTGGGATTGGAGGTGACTATTTAATTTTGAGATGTTGGAGAACCTTTGTGTACAGCTTCCTCTTGTGCATGGCAAAAGACTGGCTTGATTTTGGTGTATATGAATTCGTTTAAGATGCTTTCCAAGGTTCCTCCCGCAACTAAATGAGGCTCCACAAATATGGCACAGAAACTGACTATCTGATAATGTTACCGTTGCGCTCAAATCTAACTTCACAGTGTTGTCACTTTTGCTTATTGCTAGATAATGCTGATTCAGAGGAATTTACATTTAGAATATCAGAATGCCCAGAAAGGGTACTTTGAGATTGATCAGAACCACGATGAACAAAGATGCATCGATAATCGACACTAGCTTCGTTATAAGCGTTATCTGTTTTGTCAGTTTGAATGGAGACAGATGAAACTTTGACGTTATCAGTATATCCAGCTAAACGTTCATCAAGATTATCACTAAGGTGTCGCAAACTAGCCAATACAGAATTTAACTGTTTTTCTAGTGATTCCGCTAGGTCAACAACTTTTTGACATTTTGTGCACAATATAGCATAATGTATCCCTGAAATTGGCTGTTGTTCCTTTACAGTCTCCTCTGGAAGTAGTCTATGTTTAGGTATGCGAAGAAGCTGTGAAAGGCGCTCCAAAGTGATCTTGAATGGGCTTGATCCCTGTTCCAAGTATGAACCCTGCTGAATCATTTCATCTTCTATTCCTCCAATTTCAATATCACCAGAGCATACAGAGATATCTAGTTCATTGTCATCAATGTCACCTAAGATTTTTGAGAGCTGAGGTGAAGGCGGAGCTGGTCGTTGTGGACTATTTTGTTGTGCAGCAGAGAGGGAACAGACGGTGGTAGCTGGTTTTTTGCATAGAATGCACGGTGATAATACAGGTAAGAAATGTTCATCCATAGCATTTTCATCGTCCTCTATGCTAATTATCTGCCGGTCATCATCGTCATTGTCTTCTACGTCCCCCAGAAGATCATTGGAAGTGGAAGACATGGCATCAGACGAGCAGGGAGATGACGATGGGTTTGTGGATTTGATAGAGTTTTCGTGTTTCTGATTTATTGCCAGTGACGAAGATGACAGCAAGTTGTTACTGTTATTTTCAGAATAATGATTTTCATTTTGAAACGTCAGCCCTGTTGGTTGTCCAGGAATGTTTCCCATCATCATGAAATCTGTTTCGTAGCAACTTGTTGGAATAGTCAGAAAATTACTGTAGTCGGAATGGGGAGGGAATTGAGAGTACAGAAATGAGTACGAGTCTGCGTGGGGAGGCTGTGGTGGAGGTGGTGGCGGTGGAGGAGGACAGCTCCACTCGGGAGGAGGAGGTGCTGTCGTCACAGAGGCTGTTGGTCCTGGTGTAACGTTACATGAAGAATAGCTTTGGGGTGGAGAAGGAGTGTAAAACATTGGTGGATAAACTACGGAATGTCTTCCACTGCTCGTCCCTGGAACCACTGCACAAGCGCCTTGCTGATGATTCCAATACTTATCTGGAGTGACGCAGGCATTGCAATAACTTGAGATTTCACGAATTTCCATTATAGGGCCTAATCCACTGCTACCTGCTTGTTCTACACTACAGTTATTAACGACGCCGGTTGGCGCTGTCATTGCTGACAAAGAAGTTAGCTTTTTCATGGGTGGAACTGGAAATCCACTTCCAGCCCCAGAGTCTGATGACATTTCACTTGAAATAGATGATGGATGCATAGTTGTCCTGATGCCTGAGTTGACACTTCTGGTAATAGGGTAGGGACAATAGGGAGTTCCTATCGTGGCGTTAATGAAACAGCAGGTAACGGCGACACCACTGAATTTGACTTTACCCATTTAAGTTCCTCATTTTCTTAATCCTTATCTATCAGTTCTCCTGTAACTCCAGCTGAAATCACCACAATACCTACAATATGACATAATAATTATCAGTAAATGTTAAAAACCAGGTAATGTGTTTATCCTTTTTGTGACTGTTGCACTGATTTCTGATTTGTTGATTGTTGATTCTAACCATTTTTTTGAAGACCGATGACCATCATCCCAACTCCAGACCCATGGCAAGGCGATATGTTATGTATAATTAATGAATTGCAGCTGTCAATATTGCTTCCTGTAGCTGTGTAACTGTGGTGTTTTTTCTCATTTAATGCTAAAACAACACCTTAACATGTAACAAGCTATAAATAAACCATCTACCTACAGTTGTTGTTATTACAGCCCATAAATAAAATAGAAGAAAATATTAAAAATTAAAATTGCAAAGCCTCTTGTACAATAAGACAACAGAAGAGAAGAATTTATTCTGCAAGATGAAAAGCGCAAAGTAAACAAGAACACATGACTTGATGTGCACAATACAACACAATACACATGGTAGATGGACTGTGCTTACTACACCGCTGCGCTGCTACTGCTAGATTCGCGAGCCAGCAAAAAAGCAACAACGGAACGGGAACTAACAAATGGTAAATGGTCGGTGCAGGTCACAGACAGATTTTGCTTCCTGCTCCGATCCTGGAAAATGCTGCGGTGAAGATGTGGTGAGAAAATACCAAAAAGTTGGTCTTCAATAGAATGGAAGTAATGGAACGTGATATGGCCAAATACGAGCATACTTTATGATAAAATTTTTATCATTTTATCCATAAATGGCATAATTTATAGTAGGACTCATAAAAGCGCTACAAAATTGCAATAGGTTGCTGCTTCTGCTTTCATAAAAATGTTTTATTAGTCCAAAATTAATTAAGCTTTACGTTCACATCTATCATAACGGTTAGCCGGCTCCTTCCTTGCAACGCGGAATTCGTTCATTTGCAGTTTACAATCTCATTTGAGAAGCCAAAACAATATGATTTAAAGAAAAAGGTTAGCAAATTGTCATGGGCCTCCTCCCTTGCTGCCGTCAAACAAGGGGAACGAGCTAGTTTAGCTAGACAGCAGTGTCATTGCAAAATTTACACAGCAATCGTAGTGATTATAGTGTACATTTACTTTATTCTTTTTCTTTCATAAGAAACTAGTAAATAGTTTACCGTTACAAGAAAATTTTCGGTAAAAGACGATATTTTTCATTTGCGTCATAATTGGCTTCATAAGATTGTCACTGGTTTGAAAGATGCAAGCACGCATTTTATGGTTTATTTAATAGTCTCCAACAAGCACCGATTTCATATTTTACTGTAATTTCATGTGCTCATATATTTTATTAATAATTTTAATATGATTTTAATTTTGACATACATACTTGGTAGATACCTAGTCTCTTTTCTGTAAATATGCATTATGCAGTTCTTACTAAGAAATTATATAAACTTGTCTACTTATAACTACTGCATCAATCGTCTATCTGTGTTCATTTACATTTTAGCGTCAACTTTTATAAGCTTTTTGTACTACTGTAGCTGCTTCAGGCATTGTTTTTAGCTTACTTTCTTTTATTACACTGTACAAGTTGCACGTACATTACTACATAAAAACAAGTGTAAAGTGCATATTAAAGGACAGATCTCATCTTTTCTTACAGAAATGCCACTACTCCTCCCTCTAATAATGCTTGCTACATAGCAAAGTAGCAATTACCTAGTAGAAAATATACCTACATTATTATGCGGAATATGTACTTATATAACTAGAGTTGCATATTATTTCACGTCACAATTCAGACAAATGTTTTGATCATTATTAGTTAGTATAGTTAGTAATACATACAGTATTCGTATTAGTATATTCGTGGTTACATAGGGCTATTATTTCATTTTTAACTTGCTATCAGTCTTGATTCACTTCTGGACTAGTGTGTGCTTAAAAAATTCAAATTTCTTGGAAAGTCAAATTCCCACCTATTTTCGCCCTTAAACGACCAAATGAATTATACCATTCAGTGCAAGTTTAATTAATCCATAATCAATTCCTTAAAAAGAATAATCTATCATAGGTATCTACAAATATATACACATAGAAACATAGAATAGAACCCTGGAAATAAAAGAGTTTTCAACCACGTAAAGAATGATTTAGGAAAGAATTTTAACAATTAAAAAAATATTTACTAATCTATGTAAAGGTTCTGTTGTTGGTTGATTTAATTAAATAGCCACTCGCAGAGGCGGATGGGGAAAGCGTTAAAAGTTCGGAGTACCAAAGAATTTTAACAATTAAAAAAATATTTACTAATCTATGTAAAGGTTCTGTTGTTGGTTGATTTAATTAAATAGCCACTCGCAGAGGCGGATGGGGAAAGCGTTAAAAATTCGGAGTACCAATTTTATCAAACATCAAAGAAAATCCCAACTCTAATGATCACATACAACAGCACGTACCAGACTAAAAAAAGTAAAAAGCTTACATGCCAGTGATCATTGCTTGGAATAGAGAAGAAAACGTATTCCAAGTTTGCCACGAGCTATACTAAAACGCGATTGCGGGGCAATCCAGGACACGTAGTAAACGCACCGTACCACCGCCTCATAGCTCATACAACGGGGAGCTCGATATAGCGGTCGCATCGCACGCCGACTGTTGGATTGTTGCTCTAAAACATAGAGTACGTCAATAATATGTACTTTTTAGCAGCTAAAGTATATAAAGTTTAGCTTTCATCTTTCTGTTAAAATTAAAACCGTTTTAGTTCGTCTACCATCTACACAAGCAAACGTGCTACATCCATACTCCTGCTAGGTGTTTCCCTAGTCCATAGTCTGCGTCTGTCTAGTCACTTAAGTGTGCTGTGCTGCCGTTGCTGCCTCTGATAAATCATTCTGGTATTTACGTGCTCGTATCGTAACTGCACTTTTACTTGACATTGAAAGGTATTCTCATTCTCACGATGATGAGTAGAGTGAGCAGAACCACAACACGGCATATATCCGATCCCTCATCATCGTAGCGTTGAGCGTACTCGTAAATACTTCGTTCTCTGCATGAACACGACGCGACGGCAACACGACATATACCCTAAAAGCATTGGGAACATTCCTGAAAACAAAGCTGCCCACCAAAAGTGCCAGCTACTTCATGCTATTAATTGTCACGTCCGTCTTTTATTTTGCATTGAATTGTTTATTCCTTGTGATAAGTTGATAAGCAGCAGTACAGCTATAAAACCCGTTGATTTGTGCCAGCTGAATATTTGACTACGTTCCAACCGAGAAATGTTCCAGAACTACAGAAAGCAAAATCCTCACTACTGCAAAACTCAAACGGCTAATATCATCAAAAATTTATTATTATTCTTTGTGCACTTTCTTGGCATCCGCCTCTGCCTTTTTTTAGTAACCGCTACATTCGTATTCAAGTCATTATCCGGATTTGTGAGAATCAGAGTGAATGAAAATAAGGTGCTAACTGCCAAGCACACTGCGATGCGCAACGATATGATGCCCTTTTCCATCCTTCTCAAACCTTTTTCTGTGGGATGCATGCAATATGCATATGCCAGTAAAAATTGAAACAGACTTCGGGTTTACCAATACACGCAGAAGTACATGGGAAAGTTTGACTTTCTACTAGCACTACTACCACTTTCCCTTCCGAACGTATTCCTGTGTAGCATGAAGCAGTATAACCGTAGAGATTTGCCCTTTATCGTCCATGTCTTTTGTTGTTGTTATTATTGTCTTTGGACTTGACGTGACCGTAGATCTGT
Source organism: Acrocyrtus sp. NNG-2020 (assembly GCA_027744115.1). NCBI lineage: Eukaryota > Metazoa > Arthropoda > Collembola > Entomobryomorpha > Entomobryidae > Acrocyrtus > Acrocyrtus sp. NNG-2020. The sequence continues at coordinate 70,490 of JAHZND010000365.1, forward strand.
GGCGTAGACTATGAACTGAATACTGAATGCATCGGGTACAACACGAAATCAATCATAGTCAACAACGCTGAGTTAGAACCCTTTTTATAAGTACACTCTATAAAAACACATTTTTCTATTTTAGATGACTTTCTATACTGCCAGAGCAAAAGTAAAGATAAGACTAAGATAAACAGGAGAAGACAATGTTTTAACTCACTGATTTACCTTTTTCCTCTCTCTGAAGATTTTGTGAATGCCGTAGTAGAGTGGTGTATATGGAAAGGGTGTACACAGTTATATTTCTTTCGGCGATAGTTTTTTTTCCTAGGAAAAATGTGAGGAGAGGACGGCGTCTTCCCTTGCAAAACGGTGTGATTAGATGTTAAGAGCGAAAAAATTTTGCAAATGGTCAATAAGTGTAAAGTAGGAGGAAAGTGGATTAGATAACTGTTCGTTCTCTCTCTCTAACTTCCAATCGGGAGAGGTTGAAAACTCGGAGTGCAAGACATTTTGTGTATGGATGTCGATGAAATAAAATTCAGTTCTAAGGATTCCTCACATACCTTGTTTCCTCCACTGCTACTCACTCCATTCCAAAAAGGATAAGAAAGGAGAGAGTGTGCACTGTTATTGACTATTGTATGGAGTGTTTTTTTTATAACTTTTACTCGGGAAACAGGCCACACTCGTTATTGAAATACTAGAAAAGTAGTGTAAGGATCCAGCAGTGAAGAGTAAGTTATGGACGTTGGATTGTGGAAGCAGTGAAATATAAGTCGATACACACCTGATAAGAAGCTTTTTGTGTCCTCCTTCATAAGACGAAAAGAAATCATTTAATCTTGTTTTGAAATATAAATATGTGGTAGTTGGAGTTACAGTGTGGGGAGCAAATGTAGCAAAAAGCTACTGACGACACATGAGAAAATATAGTAATAAATCCAGTAGAGCTCATTATTAATTATCTTTTGCTAATTACATTAAAGCGTGCACGCGCAGTCGCTTTCAGAAAACAGTTAATAGGAATATTTGGAACTCGTTAAATAAAAAAATAGAAAAAAGTGCCTTTCTGTTTTAGTAATGGGTACAGTGCAGTAAGCCCAGTCACACTTCATTCCTTTTTAGAGTGACTTTACGAAGTACTACTAAATTTTGAGGGTAAAGAGTTAGAGACAAGGTGGCTACTCTCAAGTCAAGTCCAGTTACCATTCCTAAACGTATTGTATAATTCAACAAAAAAGGAAAAGAAAATTACCAAAAACAAGTATTTGTTGTTTTAGGCTCATTCTTGATCAGTGATCACACATTGACATATTCTACAGGATAGGACCTATGCGAAAAGGTATACAAAGGAGACAGTGAGAAGTATTGTTTTTCCAGTTTGGTGGATCAGAGCTAATTAGTGACGCACATTGTACTTCATAATAGTTTGTTTTGGCGGAGGCGGAGGAGGATTTGCTTCCACTATACATAATCGTTTTTGCTGTAAACAAAAAATACGACACATAAAGCAGCTCTTACACATTACAAAAGTGGCCGGTGCAACAGCCATAACAAAAAAAGGCCTTTTATTATATAATTGATAGTTTGATAAGGTTCCAAGGCTTCGTAGAAACCATAAAGAGGAGTTGGATGTATATTTTTGGGAGGCGAAGATAAATTGGCATTTGCTAAGGATATATCTGTATGTATGCAGTACATCTGCCGCCGACATGTTCGCATCCAGTAGTGTTCTTCAGTCTATCATCTTTTTATGAAATAAAAAAAGTCACTTTAAGTATTATTACCTTTAAACTCATCGTGTACTTTTAGCACACAGCAGTAAGCGTATCTTTGTGTGTAGTGTGGAGACGGAGAGTGATTTTATTTTATTTTAATTGCGAGCACGATCGTCTTTTGAGATGTGAGATATGTTTTAGTGGATGAGGAAGGCTCAAAAACATAAACACATTACATAGATCCAATCAGTTTATGTTGTGCGGCAGATGAAGTATAATAATGGTAGATGGTAAAACAGCAATTACCATGCAGTAGCAGCCGCATAATTGGTAAATACCCTAACTGCGACGTCGACGTCCTATCCTAACATCGTAAAATCACAAATAAAAAATATCAAGTTTGGGGTGAGTCCTCCATTCCCCACTTTTATTTGTCTTGTTGGCTGGGTGTTAGGTGACTGACTTATTTAGCAGCAAAATTCTTTTGGT
>JAHZND010000366.1:0-19328 GCA_027744115.1 Acrocyrtus sp. NNG-2020
ATAACCAACTTGCGGGGCGGCTGAAGAGCATGGTAAAATATACTTAAAAGGAGCATCTCTAGCAAGCACCCGTCCGTTCTATTTGTATTGTTTATCTTTTTGCTCTGTCATAGTCATGTCTATTCTACATCAGCAATAATACACGGCATGAAGCTCGACTCAACGAAGCTTTTCGAGCTATAATCAGTTCCTTTGCCCTAGTCCGTCCGTTCTCCTATTCCCCTTTAATTTTTACCCTTTATGCTTATGCGTGCTACAAGTTCTGTACTCACTTTTCCTTCATGTGTGGCGCATGTATTGCAGTACGACTACATAAAAAATGTACTAGTGCATAATACATACTACAATGTAAGAAACGGATATAAAAATAAGTCACTTCTCAAGAAAGTTTCATACGCAAGTTTTAAAAAAAACCCTTTTTCATTCTACTATTGAATTGACTATTGCAAAAATGTACAACACGCAAGGGAAGCCAAAGCCATACAAAACTGCTCTGTGCATTGCTAATGCTGTGTAGTGTGTAGTTCATGAGAATCGGTCAATTATGCTATATACAGCTATACCATGACTTTGTATTCTTTTTGTACATACATATATATATGGCTATACCTAACCATTATATACTTGAAATATATAAATACATACATATAATCCTTCTACACCTTCACCCTCATCGTCAGAGGTTTTTATAGACCTCTCTCCAATCCTAACCGCACTTTTTGTCCTTTTTTCGTTGTCCTTTTTGCGTACCGTACTCGTCCTTCTTTTTTACGCTCGTGCTGTACCTACACCTATCTATAGCTATGTATGTGCTTTTAAATTATTTGTTTTTGCACCCGTTCATACATCGCAGAGTACACAGAGAGTCCTTCTTTTAGTACGTCTGCGGTTTGCCTGCGTCACAATCTCAATCTCAACTCAACCCTTTTTTGCTTGGTCAGAAATACATAAAAAGGCAACGGACTAGACGGAGTATGCTCCATAAACATGCAGAAAGCGATATACATATCGTGAACTTGCTATTGTTGGCACAACATAATATGCATACACCTACTACTTCGGCTTGCATACGGAAATGAATTGACTGAGAAAATGCAAAAACGGTATGTCCATTCACCATTCACGATCCACTATCCACTCTATACAGTCTACAATAACAGACACTTTTATACGGAAATATGTTTTTTGAGTAGAAATGCTATCCTTTCCATGTTAAAAATACATTAACAGCCCTCTCACTTCACTCAACTGCAAAGAGCAGCGAAAGAGTGAGGGAATATATAGGGAAGAGTATAAAATATGTAAATAAATACCTGCTCATGTTCATCCTTGAAAATAGAATGCACACAATACACAGGAAGACAAGTTAACGCAACAGAACAGAGCACAGCAGCAGCAGTAGCGACGACAGATTAGAGATCTAGAAAAGAAGAAAAAGTTGCAAAATAAGATGCTGAGGGGAAGAGCAATTATTATAATTTAATATGCTTCATAAAATATAGTGGGGTTCGCGGAAGATCTAATAAAGCTCTTAGCAAAATATATTCTCCTCAAATCAAAAAGTAAACATCAAGGCTTCTTGGAAGTTGTGAACCTTGTGGGAGATCCAGCAACTTTTTTTTTACTGATCAGGCTGAAGTCGTCAGATGTGAGTTGAGTTGCAGCAAAAAGTAGTGTCGCTTAATTAGCTGAGGAACTGATTGGAAATGTTATAAAGTTCTGTGTTGGCAAAATTTATTGTATGAAGAACAAAGAAAAAGCATTAAAAACATCTGAAAAAAGTGTTTTGAATTTAAGACATTTTAAAGTGAGTGCATTCCCGAGTAAATAGACTCGTCGTACGAGTTGTAAAATTGAAATTGTTAAAAAATTTGGCGTAGGTAAGTTGCAAACTATACAGAAAATGTTAATTTAGTCTCATTCAGTAGAATTGTAGCCTGTTTGAAATATGCTTAGTGAGCAGAGCAGCAAAATGGAATTTCATTTATTGTCACTTTGCTTTGTTATATGTCACAGTCATACCAATACAACACTCCAGATCGACCAAAATTTAATAGGCTTTGACTTAGGAAAGCTACTTAAATAGCAAATAGGTGATAAAAACGAGGAAATATTTTTGTATTAGTCAGAGCCAGAGTAGTAGTCGCGATAAACGCAGTGCTGGCTCGTGGTACATGTATGCATTGTGTTTGGAGCATTGACATAAGTAAAATGCATTTTTTCTGCATAATTTTTTCCTCTGTAGTAATCCGTGAGCATTTTTTGGAAACCCCTTTTAGCTAGCTGTACAAGTCTTTCTTGTAATACTATTCCATACTTATTTAAAATCTTTGTGTAATTGTTATGTAGTTACCACACCAGGTGAAAGGTTAAATTAAGGACATTATGCTGTATATTGTATAGATCTCTACCATTAACCATCTACCGTGAAATTTTAGATGCGTGGTGTGATTTGATCTGAGTATAATTTATTAAATTTAATAAATTAGGAACTTACTAATTACAAGCATAATAATTACCTAGGCCCAGAGGGTAAAAATTCTACTTATCTTGGAAAATCTTGCACTAGCAAAGACGCACACGAGTTAAGTGGACAGACGTCATCGCAGGGAGGGAAGATTACATGTTCATTTTCGCTAGTTCGCTCACTCCTTGAATTGCCAGAAACGGTTGCTTTACTTTATATTAAGCTCCAAAGCTACTTTTTCTTGTCCCATGGAAAGAACAAAGTTCCATTCTTAATTCTTTCATAGGTGTCCAGAGTCCAGAAAATATAATTGAAAGCACCAGCCACTAGCTTGGCATTCTTCTCTGGAATTTCATCCGCGATACCGCAATTGTATTGTAATGGATCTGTTTACATCATAAGTGCCTGTGACTCCCCGCCTGCGTCTTATGCTCCCCGAATTTTTGCATTTTGCTATAATCTGCAGTTTTGTACGTATTCCAAGAAAACTAGTCTATTTAGGAGTAATCTGGTTATAGTCTAGTTTTTGGGGAAAATTCTTTCAGCATATCATCATCCAAGCATCGCACAATCTATATCGCATGCCTGCACTTATAATATTATGCCTTCAGTCAATGGTGTACCTTGCAAATTTTGTGAATGGGAAATTGAACTCGTATTTTTAAACTCTTTCTCGCTTTCTCGATTTTCGAATCTGATCCCATGATCAAAAGTACGTACGTGCATTCTCATTTTTTCAGTTTGCATTGTAAACTTTAGTTGGGCAAACCTATATAGGCACACACACGATGTGTCTGTGTCTGTATACAAATATGCAGCGAACGATCTGAATTTAGTTGTGTGGCTCATCGAGGCGTGAAATCTTCATATCTTCATTTTTGGCTGAGCAGCAAGGAAATGCAATACTTCAAAATTTTAAAGCGCAAAGCGCAACACCTGCCCTACCAACGTGCCAGCAAACGAGAATCGTAGTTTCGCAAGAAAAGCTTACTATCAACATCAACCTATTCAAGCTATGATTTTTTTGCGTATCGAAAAGTGTGGGCAATTTTCTTTGTACTAGAATGGTGATTAAGAGGAATTAGAGGAGAAATTTCAAATATCTCACCTGCCTTTCTTTCATGGTAAAGTGGCGGTGTCGGCAGTTAGTATTTTAGATATTTTTCTTTGCCTTACATAAATTAGCTATGTAACAAATTCCATTAAATGCTATCAGCTAGAAAACCTTGATAAAGAGAAATAAAATATAATAATTACCTACAGAAACACCTGCAGTGCACACCTGTAAAAATTCTTTGGAGAATTAATTTTGGCTGTAGCCACTAAACATTTTGACTAAAGGTCGGTAAATTGTAAAAAAAAATCTCGGCATGTCAACATGACGGATAATGTAAACAGCACCTTCCACCCTATTAGTGAACTTCTTACGGGTTAAAATATGGTATCGTTGTGCACAAACTTTGTTGTGGTTTTAACGGCCGTATGTGATGAACAGTTAATGGACTGTAAAACTTTTAGAAAAGTTATTAACTACCGCCAGGTGCAGATGCTGCTGGTTTATCTGTCAGTTGTCAATGAAAGTCCAAACTTTCAAAAAATATAATCTAAACTATTAATGAATTATGACACAATTTTATTGTGAAATCCAAAATCTTTGTATAAAAACTGTCGCAATATGCTGTGATTATTACGTGAAAAAAATATAGCAATTCGCCTCAGCGCCATTCAGTCCGCTCTGTTGTTGAGATCAAATTTGGATGAGTCATGGTCATATCATCATGGAAAATTGGTGAAGTCTGAAGTGTTTGAGCTGATGAGTTTTAAAATTCAATATCGCACACGTACGTTTAGACATTGAAACTGTTATTGTAAGCTGCAAATAAAGCCGAGATGGTGAATGAGATTGGCAGATATTAACTTCTTTTCTTTCTTAACGATGATTGCGTAGTTTTACACAGTCTATTATACTATTTTTTCCTCGTTCCATTTAGATGGCTGCAGTGGTAGCCATGAACTATTACCTAATCGCTGTATTCCACTCATTCACTTAGTGGCTTGCTATATGGTAATGAATTAATTAAGTACCTTAAGTAGTACTTTACTGGCAGATGTGTGTAAAAATGCTAAATGCGCGCATCTGCCTGCGCAACACTTTCAGGCTTTAGCATCAGAGTAAGCGTCAGCACTCAACAGCCAGTAATTTTGTATTAAGCATGTAATTGAAGGCTGAAAAGCCTGCATCCTTCTCCGATTCACTTGTCTGCCCATTAAGTGCCCATATATACGCACCATCCTTACTCAACGCAAATCCCATTGATTTGAAGTGGTAGCCGGTAACGGTTGTAACGGCGATCGTTAGAAATTTAAAAATTGCAAAAAATATTTAAAAAATCTAGTAGAGAACAAATAAGAAATTTCACTGAAAAAAGAGCATAGTTAGTGCAGGTTGATTTGAGAGGGGTCATTTTAATTTTACTTGAACTAGTCAGGAAATGTTGGACAACTGCTGAGGCGAGCACGCTCGTTGCTCGTCACTCTCTAGTGAAAACTGATACCTGATTATCAGTTGCTATTCGTAATTTTATCACTTCTGCGACACGACACGCAGATCATAGAATGCAGTTATTGTTCGAGTAAAATGTGTTTCGTTTCGCAACCTGCCTAATCACATTTTCGTACACAATACTGTAAGCCAGGCCGCATGCTATTATAGTGCTAATGTTCATGTTGATTAGCAGTCAAAGTCATTTAGTCATTGTGCAAAAGTTTCGATAGTTGTGCACGGCTCATTGCTTGGTAATTGTAATACTCTCGACGTGAGATACGGACATGTGAAATGAAAGTTAAGAAGCCAGAAGCCACATCAGTTTTTATCAGTTTGAGGATTGAAGATGTATGATGGAAGACTATACGTAAAAATCTGAATATGCAGGACACGTTGCGTTGTTGATAAAGAGGAATTTTTCATAGAGGACTGAGAGTGAGTTGAGCTGGGCTAAAAATGAAAGGGATGTTTGAAGACAAAATAATATTCACAAGAGTAAAAATGCTTGACAGTGATATGTACGTTGCATGTAGTGGAAACTACGTAAATATGATGATGAATATTAGCAAAAAAAATGTTCTCATGCATAGTTCACTTACCTTTTCCACAGTACAATATAAGACGTAGATGGATACATATTTTGCAGTGGCTTTGGTTGTGATCTTGCTAAAAAGTAATTTTCAAATGCATGACATGACACCCTCGCATTGCTCATTTTGTTTATTCCAAAGAGAACAAAGGGATAGAATGGACTCTCTTCATTCTGTTTTAGTTCGATGAACGATGTAAAAATAAAGTAATAAGTATGTTACGATTACGATGATAATAAACATCCATATCGCACATCCTACACGAAGGATAGGTAAAGGTATTAGGTATAAACTTGCAGAGAGCAATGGAAAGGATGAGAAATGGCTGAATTTTTCAGCGAGTAAGTGCCTGTGCGCAGCAGTAGTAGTACTGAGTGGTGCGTGTATATGATATGAACCCACCTGGGCTTATCGTAAAACTTCGTTCATACGTTATCTGTTATTGCTATATTAATGTTTACTTTGCGAGGAATGGAATTGGGGATACGATTTACAATGACTGAAACTGAAGTAGGTGGCCGACACAGAGAGAAACATAATTTAGCTGAGACTTTCTGCTTTTGTATGTAGAAAAATATCAGTATAGTAATCAGCAAGAGAGAGGCAGTATATATGTTAAATATTGAACATGTAGGCACTATACAAGCACATAGTATTATATTGGTGTTCGCTGAAAATCCTTTGCTTGAATTAGGGGCGGCCGGACAGTCAAATTCAGGCTTCAGAGCAAAATCGTTAATATTTAGTGTTAGAAGGAGACTTCAATAGCAAGCCCCGTTGAGCTCTTGCATCTGGCATGCTGAATTCAAGCTGTATTGTGTAAGTTTATGAACAATAAACCACAAATTAGCTGAATATGAATGTGGCGGAAAGAGATTTTATTTTGGCGACTTGCTCACCTGGCGGAACCCCGACTTTTCCAGTTTGGCAAATTAAATAGCTTTTCATAGGTACTTGTTGGCAAAAATCAAAGAGTGCTCATCAATTTCGTTTGATTGCGCTGAGGTTTTAACAAAAGAAGAGGAACATAGGGAATATTAGATTTGGTTTTCCCAGCATTAAAAGCTTCAGACCCTGGTATTGGTATTGTTTAGAAGTAGCCACTAGTTAAATTGCGAATTGCAAAATTACGGGAAAAAGTGGTTATAGGTGCTCTCGCATCCAGCTCTAATTAATTATATGATAGCAGTACTTGACAGTGAGAGAAATGTTCCATACTGAACTGAAGCGCAAGCAAGGCACAATTCATGATCGCCGTTCCCCGGTTCTCCTTATGTCATTTTAGTTTAATTAGAAAGCGACTTTATCCTGGTGAACGGACGGACACGCAAGGTTAAATTATCTAAAGTAGCACTGATGGTGATGATGCTTAATGCTGCCGTAATAATAACAATGAGTGCTAAATGTTTTTAGCCTAAGATGAAATCTAATGATTACTTCATTTCATTTATTTTTCATTATTTGTGCGAATAAATTTGAGCACAAAGCAAGGATGCTCATCCCATTTATGCGAGGGCGTATGTATGCAATCGCAAATTTAAAAATGAAAATACGTACAGGGTCAGGAGACATACATGTAACAAAAACACTTGAGCGTTCATACTTTTGGATTTTTCATATCGGGCAGTAACAGCAGTAGCAGGAGAAATTAGTATGTAGCTAAAATACTTGTTAAAAATATTTCTGGTTTAATTGTTTGTCATTTGTTTGCAAATCGATCATCGCTCCCCCCACTTAATAAATATTTACTGAAAAACAGTCTGCAACAATAACAAAGGAGGCAGAGATGTTCGTAGCATTCAGTCTCAAAAAGGTGCCTAGGTTGTGTTTATTTTATTGTTTAGCACTGCTTGCCTTGCAATAAACTCGAGGAAGAAGGAGAGAAAGAAAAGAGAAGGCTGCATTTTTTTCTCTCAATTTTGTCAGGTTAAGGTCATGCAAAAGATAATAGGCCAAAAATCTTATTATGGGTGTAGTTGTAACTTTGGGAAATGGATGGTAGGAGCAGAGATAGTGTGGAATATTTGAATATTTTAATAATTGGATTAGTTAGTGAGCGACAAAGGGAAGACAAGAAAGGGTAAAGTGAAAAGTCAGCTCTTTTGTAAATTAAATTTTGTTCTTGGGAGAAGCTCTAATAGAGCAGAATCACATAAGCAGAGGTATATAATAGCCTATTTAGTAGCTAACTGCAGCACCAGCAACTAGCAAATGTGTAGGTATATGGACATGATAATTTGACTGATGGATTAGTACATTTATACGTGCTTTATGCACAACGAGCTTCCAGAAGGCAGGTCTATAAGGTTTGTTCATTATGGCTGTGTGTGCAGTTTTAATGTTGTACTTTTGTGGTTGGCTGAAATGGCTGTGTTGTAAGGAATTGCGTTTTTGCGCTGATAGACTCATTTAGGTGAGGTAATAAAAATTGTGTTTCTTTTTTTTCCAGCAGGCAAAGCAGCAGCGAGTTCCAGTTTCTCTGTCTGATGATGACGATAGGGGAATGATGGTGATGTGATGAAGCCTATTATCTTCCTGTGCAGCAGTTTACTTATCAAATAAATTCACATGAATTTTCTGAAGTGAGTAAGCCAGGGCAAGACAGAAAAAGTTACTGAGTAAGCAGAAGTGAAAAGCGCTCTAGCGTAATCGAGCTAGTGTGAAGCGTACGTGTGAAGACACAAAAATACAATATATTACCATTTACCAATCTAGTCCTATCACATCATATCAGTTTTGTCGTTTATGATCTTTCCAGCTTCCATTCAATTACTACACCAGGAACGGTTCCATTTTTTAAAGGAGAAAGAAAAAAGCAGTTCAATGATCAATTAAGTGGAACAAGCTGATTGAGAGGATTACAGAAACTTGGGTGTGCTTTGGAAAAGCAGTGTTAATGTGCTGCGTAGTGCTTCTTCACTTTCAAAACAGAAAATAATAAGAAAGTGAAAAATAAAATCTGGTCTGTGAACTTGTGGCATCATCAATTCATTGACTTCGGAGTGCATTTAATTAAGCGTTTGTAGTACATGTACAAGATAGAGCTGGTGGTGAAAAGAGGCAACTTTACAAAGTTCACAACATTTAAAAAATATATCAAAATTGAAACACATTATTCATTATTTGCACCTGGCTCAACGAATAACGGAGAAAATAAGTTTTCGGGTTTATTGCAAATTATGTATGCTCATTGCTGCAATTTAAAAACTAAAACTAAGTGTATGAAAAAAGTTCTCGTGATAAAGCTGTGATTTTAACTGACAGTTATAACTGAGTAAAAAAGTTTATTTTACAATTTTATGGTCAGAACTGTGAACAGTCACTACCAACAGTAATTCGATACCGCCCAATAGTTAAGCAGTGGAAAGTCCAGAAGTGGAAAGAAACAGCAAGTGGAATTTTTCAAGTGGGGAAGAAGGGATCGTGCAGTGATTTAATTAGCCAGTTTTGTTGGCTTTACGGATACATACATACTAGAATTTCTTTTGTACTTGTACTTCAACTACAGCCTTCAAAATGCAAGTCAGCGTGGCAGGATTGCGGAGGAATATAAAAAATATAGCTCACAATTATACGGAACCGCAGGTAATTTGACACTGCCATGACTTTGCAAATAATAATCAAGTTGAAAATTGGATTGGAAGTTTAAAGGACGATGCTCAGTAGAAAAAGGAAATTAGCATGTTATTATCAAACCTGGAAGTAATTTATAAGCTTAATTATTTAATTTTTTGTAGAAGTTCCAGCAAATTGAAACAAATCCCTATTGGGCAGAATCAAATTTCACGAAGGATGTATTTTTACTTTATGTAGATTTGCGCAGACTGTGTCTGGTTTTGGGTCATCAGATTCCAACGATACAACGCCCACTAGCCCTGTATTTAGCTCTCATGGGTTTAGTGGGGGCGATGTAGTCAATGGCTTTAGTGGTCCAAACCATAATCGCAGATCTGTTTCTACGTCTGAGTTGGAAAATGCGCGTCCTCAGACAGTTGGTGAAGAAGAACTCCAGCTCCAGTTAGCTCTTGCTATGTCAAAAGAAGAAGCTGATCAAGAAGAAAAACGAAGACGATCCGACGAAATACGACTACAAATGGCGCTATCTCAGAGCGAACAGGAATTTAAATCCAAGTGAGAACCAGGAATTATTTAAACTATGTTTATATTAGTAAAAATTGATTTAATCCTAAACATTGAATAAACTGTTAATTGTTTAGCGATATGGATACACCAGTAAAGAAGGAGGGTAGAGGTGCAGGCGCATTGGTCGATTTACTGGATTTAGAATTGGGTGCTGCAGGTGGGGCAGCTGCTGCTGAAGGTGCAGTAGGCGGAGATCCGTGGGCTCCTGTTCAGAAATCTGGTACAGGTATGGGCGGACCAGTGGATCCATGGAGTGGAAGCAGTAGCACAGTTACGTCTCCACAAGACCCATGGGTTGGTGCTGTAGGTGGAGCTGTCGGCGGGGCTGTCGGTGGGGCTGTTGGAGGAGCCACCGCTGCTATTGCTGGTAAGTAAATTGCTTGTAGTGTAGACTATGCAAGTTAAAAGTGATAATGATAGTTTATTGAAAGCAAAAACTAAACAAATATTCTAGATCCGTGGGCGCCATCAGCTTCGTCCCCTTCCCCCCAAACAGTAGTTGACCCATGGGCACCAAATATTGGAGGGAATAGCGGGGGAGCTCGTTCATCTTCAGCAAACGGTTTAGAAATGGATGACGAATTCTCTGTATTATCGAAAAGAACCAGCGATAATGGGGCCCTTAACTTGGATCCATTAGGTCCAGCTCTGCTGACACCAATGAATAACAACAGCGGGAGTAGAAGTAATAATGCTTCTCCCACCATACTAGGTTCTGGAGGAAGGAAAAAAGACCCGTTGGAATTTTTAGGAGAGAACAGTAATCTGGTGAATTTAGATAACTTAGTTCCCGCAAAGAATGGAAGTGGAGGAAGTGGAAGTCTACTGGCCGCATCTACTTTGACGGCCAACCCATTTGCACCACCTTCGTCATCTTCCACCACTCCGACAAGTCTGCTAACTACAGGCACGAATCCGACCGTGAATCCTTTCCAATTGCAAAATCAGGTTGCGAAGCCCTCTATCAACGAAATTCGGGAGAAACAACAACAAAATCAGTTGACAAGTGGTTTCGGTGGTGCTCCTAGTGGTCTAGGTTTGTCGTCTGTGCCTCAGCAACCAGTGAGACCCACTCCTGCTGTCAATAACCCTTGGTCACCAGTAAAAACAGAAAACCCTTTCCTTAACTGATATAGGGCACATAAAGAGTAGACACTAGTACCATTCTACACATTGGTATCGGAACAAAAATGAACTGGTTTTTTGACTTTCTTTGTGTTACGATATTTATGAATCGAGCTAAAACTCTACTGAAACTGAAAAGAAAATTGAAGAAATAAATTTATGACGTTTTGAAAGTTTAATTGATGAGCCAAATTGAAAGAATTCGTGTGCAGAGAACAAAGAAAATTGTTCGAAATGTCAAGAAGACGGCAAATTTAATGTAAAAGAAAATTTATTAACATCAATAATGGTATAAATTTAATTATTATAAGTTTGTCGATTCTAACTAATTATACTGCTCGTTTGTAAGTGTAATATGTGCGTAACTAATTTTCGTTACTTCGCTCGAGTCCCTGCTGTCACTTTTCAGCCTAAAAATAGTAATAATATGTAATTAAAGTATTGTCCGTTTAGCTTTTAGGTTACTATTTACTCTCCCTCCACCCTCTGACTTTGTTTATATGCTTTATGGAAAATTTATAACTTATATGATAAAATTGTCGCTAGTAGATTAAAGGGGTCTATAATCAAATTTGCGTCAGTTTGTATTGCTAACGTTTATCATCCCACGGGCAAATGACGAATAAATAAAACTGCTTTAATAAATTTAATACATTCTACATCATTTTCGTATCCAAAAATCCATCTATCTATTGGCTCTGATGAGCAAAGGTGTCGAAAAGAATCCGGAGTATGAGTTGCAAAAATATTTTTTCTATGGTTTTATAAGAATAATACGGGATAATATGGATGATGGCGACGAAAAAAGACTAGCTGTGGTTAGCAAAGCAGATGCAGTATATGATTTTATGTTTTTCTCATTTAATTTTTAGGAAGTTTAATGTTGATTTAATATTTTATACCAGGGAGAAATGGAGAAAGTGAATTGAAGTGATTTGGTCTAAAATTAACTAGCTAAATCAACTTTTTAATTGTAATATGTACGTATTTTGTTATTTTCATTTGGTACTGAAGTTGCCTGAGGAAGCGTTAGCGTTAACGAGAATATTATGAAAGTAATTTATTGATTGGATTTTTAGCGTTTATTAATAATTTGAACGAAAGCGGTGAGTCGAAAATGTTTGAAGTATTGCTTCAACTAAAAGCTCTAGGATAATAAAAAAATAACAAAAACCCATGTTATCAATCATACCTAGTTTTTTTTGAAAGTTTACCGATTATAGCATGCACTATTTCATAAAATCTGGGCATGGTATTGTAATTGTAAATAGAAATGTAGCGAATCGGATATCGGATCGGAGATAAAAATAGTTTTTATTGAAAATTTATGTGCACCCAATTTTCTGTATAAAACATTGTGTAATGCTAGTGTAATATATTTAGGCTTTATTGGTTATCGAGCGAGCACTACCAAACAGTTAGACTTAGCGCATTAGTCTCTAAATTTATGATCTATAAATTTATTCGGGAGTTTAGCTGATAATTTAATTATGTAAAATCATGTATTTTAGATTGTGGAAGACGGAATCTTTTCTTGTAAAAATTGTGTGATATATTGCATATTAAGCGTATGTATAGGTAATCGTGTAAAAACTATTTAAACTTATGTAATAAGTAAATTAGTGTTTATTTTGATCAATTACTACTAATGATATCGACATTCGACACACGCGTATGTATAATTTACCTAACCTTCCTGATTTCGTAACTGTAGATGATTTGTTTGATTGTAAAAAAAGGTACGTCGCAATTTTCTAAGTTTTTCTATAATGTCAGTCCTAACATTCGTAATGTTGGTGAGGATAATGTAGTAAAATAATTAGGTACTTATGACTTGTATAATTTAATTTAAAATTTAAAATCCTTTACGGTTTTATGTAAATCCTTTAAGAATTTCTCAAATCAGATCACACGAGCAGGATTCAGGATCGATCATTTTACTGTGTGGCAGTAACAACTTGTGTTTCCTTTGCATTTGCAAGATTCAAAGATTGTGACATTGAAGGAGTTTTATTTAAAAGATTTGCGCACCATATTGAATCGTTTAAGGCTACTTGCCTGTAAAATATTAAGAAGGTCTATTATTCAGTGTATTATGCATTGTAAAACCATGCTATTGTATGCCTATACCTGTTACGAACTTTTACGCGCCACGTTATGTGTATTGTTTAATTCAGTAATTAGGAAGAAGTAAACAAAGTTCAAAATGTTTGAGATCAGCGCTGTTTCCACATGTTTATCTGGTTAGGTTAAGATCTCTAAAAACGAGATCAATTCTTTNAGCGCTGTTTCCACATGTTTATCTGGTTAGGTTAAGATCTCTAAAAACGAGATCAATTCTTTAAGCCCGTTTTGGGCACGTTGTTTCTTCATCTTCATTCACTATACAGGGTGAAATGTTCTAGGAGCAAGTTCGGATAATGACACATTGCATAAAAAGCAAAAGTATTTAATTTAATGCTTGCACAGATATGTGGCGTGCAATTAATTTTTGCATCGTCAGATTAAATGTGACATTGTAAACTTTTCATCGTTTTGCACATCAAGTAAAATTGAAGCCAAGCCAGCTAGTATTAATAGGCTGCATTGCATAGCAGTATCAGTTTCTTGTCTGCTTTCGCTTTCACAATTTTCGTCTTGTCTTCCCTCGCATCATCTTTGGCTTAAGCTGGATGATGCAGACATTCTTGGACACGGGCGTTTAACAAGTATTCCTATTCCTTATTATTTCCGCCTGCTTCTTTTTTGTGCAATGAAGGAAGACGAATCATATCATTACTCTAGAGCATACAGCTATTGGGAAATTTGATGGCACATAGAAGATCTCTAGACATACGGCACGCACTCAGAAAAAAAATCAAGCAGCTTTTTTTATGTCCTATGCATTTTATAGGAGGATTTACACTATGTAAGGGAGAAACGAGTGCTTACGGTGGTAAATGGTCTTTTGGGGTAGCATATAGCAGGTAGGGGTAATAGAGCACCGTTTTTTTATGGCAACTTTATCGGCATTTTGACTTGGCTGCTGTCTGCTGTGCCTTATTATGCGGTGTGGGTGCGTAGTGAAGGAGGTGAAAGGAATACTATTCAATTGAAGGTGGAATGATAGGATGGCAGGGAAGGTAATTGAGTACATTTACGTGCATTCTCATTCCCCTTGTCACAAAAAACGACGAAAGGGATGGTCTCAACAAAAAAAGAGACGGTGCAGTGGACAGAAACGAAGAAAATGCAGCACAATGGTTCTGTTGCATTTTGGTATTGCCCCAAGAAGGGGTTGCAGAAAAACAATTTGTCAGGTGCTGGTCCTATTAACAAATTTTTTACGGTAGCTTCTGTACATTCGTCGGCTTAATGCATTTTTTTAGAAGCTTGCATGAAACTTTAAGACTAAAAATGCATTCAACTAATCTATAATGAGTCATGACTATGGATGACTTTGATTGCTCAAATTTGTCACTAAAAATTGTTTTAGAAAATTCAAGAGAAGATATTCGAACTAGAGCTACGGACTACCCGTGATGAGGATGATGATGAGAATGGGAGAAACAGTACATTTATGTAGCTGATATCCTGTCTAAACATTGCACATGTACGTACTGTTCGGAGTAGTTTTTTGTGTGCATGAATGAATGGAGAGAGTAGAGATGATGAGAATTGCACATAAAATACTGCTGCTCGTTGCTGCTATGCAGTCAGAGAAGTTGGAAAAACAAGGCTTTTAGCTTTAGAGACGGGATACATAGGGCACCAAAATGGCAATAAGATAATGTAAATATTTGAAGAAAGTTAGTGAGAAAAAAAAATGTCCATGGGAAGGAGATAGTGGCCGCGGGAAGATGAACTCGTCTCAATTTTCTATATAAAAATACATTGCATAATAATAACAATAATAAATAAAGCAATAATATTCATGTATAAAGTGCATGGAAAAATCAGTCAATCAAAGTAACAAAAAAGATAATTTTACCCTAAGCAAGTGTAACGAAGCGAAACGCGATAAAATACGAAATCTCAGAGCGGAAAAGCAGTTTAATGCAGTTGCAGTCACTCCAGAAATATAGTTAGTCCAGAACAAGTTCAGGTTTGTGCCACCGCCACCCATTCCAGACTGGATGTTTTAGTTGCTGAATCTGAAGTTTTCCAAGTTTTGACGCAAAAGGACAGAGAATTATAACTTTGCGGTGAAAGTTTTTAGTAAATAATGTTTAGACAGGTGGATGGTGAAAGTTATCTTTTAATGAACTTAAGTTTTTGAACGACGTGGTAGTGCCTCTAAAAAGTCTGTTTACTTCCTTGCAACGGGACTGGGAGCCTGTTCTTGTTCTTATCAATGCAAAAAAGCGCATATGCATAATCAAATCCTTATAAAGCTATCAGCTATTAAAAGATAAATGTACATGTGGTAATGCCGCCGAGTGCCGACAATCGAAATTAAAGAGTTTCATGGAGCAGTTAAAAATTGTTGTAAACCTGCGAAATGAGCGGGCAATAATCTCAAACGAAATCATTAAAAGTCTGATTAGAAACTTTTGGGCATTCAGCGAGGCTGATGAATTTAGAATTTGATACTGTTCTCATGTGACTTGTTTCCTCACTTAATACTGACAATTGAATGTGCGGAGATAGCTAGCAAATGTGCATTTGTTGACTGATCAATGAGATCAAGAAATTTGATACATTTCCAAAGGTAAATATTTTTAGTCCATGTGCTACATTTGTTGCTCTTTTGTCTGCATATTATTTATGTAATTAACATTTTCATTATTCTCTCAATCTTTCTTTTATTCAGCAAAACGTTTTCTTAGCCAATGTATGAATGGCGGATGCAACAAGGATGGCTAACATACTTCAGCTAGAACTTCGTCAACAGACTCTGGAGAAGGAGGTGAGCATTCTGAAAGATACCATTTGGAGGCTAACGGGAAGGGTGTATGTCTTGGAGACGTTCCTCAGTGACAAGTTCGGTAATTTATTGCACAAATTAGCAGTGTGCGGCTGAAATATGCCTATGTTTGTCTGTGAATTTGAATTAGCTAATTTGATATTAACAACTAATATAATTGGGTTCTGCAGATGAGGTGGTAGTAGACTTTGGCCTCAAAATGAGTCTCTGTTCCGGAGGTCATTCCAACTTTATGGTAAGTGAATAATAGGATCAACCAAAAATCTTGTGCACCAGTTTCCTATATAAATTTATATTTCTTTAGAATGCCGCGATGCAAGCAAGCCTTGCGAAGGTTACTCCAGGAACCCAAAACTCCGCTGGAACTCATCCTATAACGCGCGTGATTACTGCCGGTGACCATCAGAGCCAAGTGGAGAACGGTCATCACAGCCCGCCTCCTGTGGGAGCTACCATTACAATCCCTTCCACATCCGGCGCTACCACCATCATTGATACGGCGATGGCGGCTGCTGGAGCTTCGACATCTGAAAACAATCCTTTGGAACTTATTACCACAACGAGAATTAATGGTCACCCGCAAGTGACTGTTGTTCGCCGGCAGACAGGTAGGACAAATTATTGTACAGATTTGATGAGTTCACCTTGATTCTATTCTAACAATCTCTGATTTGTCGTAGTAGCATAAATCGCCTTTTAATTTTCTGTTTTTCTGATTTGGCTTTTGGTTTTTGTGTTTTATTTGCTGTTTTGTGATGGGCAGATCAAGACTCAGTACCAAAAATGACCCGTGTTATTTGCAGGCCTGGTATTTTTCTGTTATTTTTGCACGAAACATTTCTTTATTTTTTAAATTTTGCTCGTAGAAATTTTAATCTTCGTTAGATTAGGCTGAGTAAAAACTAAAGTTTTGAATTCATTTCAGACAATGACAGAGTTCCAGGGGGCCAGGAATCCTTTTCTCAAGCGGAATTCAACGTGGAAGAGTTCGTAGTATTTCCACAAGTGCCCGAGTTCATTCTTGGCAATGACATAAATGCTGCAGCAGAGGGGCGTGATACGATGCTGTCAGCACCCACATCCGTGAATTCTGGTGGAACAGATTACGAAACTGGAACATCAGAATCTTCCAACAACCATCAACAGCAGCACTACCAACCAAACGGCGAAAGGAAACCAAAAGTTGCTCGGAGTTATCACTACAAATGTGATCCATGTAATAAATACTTCACCTCTCAGTGGCACCTTGAAGCTCACCTGAAGCGGCACAGTGCACACACCGGTGCGGGACAAGCTGGAAGCAATAATCAAGCTGGATCGTCTTCCTCTGGAGCCGGAGGAGCTTCTCCTGACAAAGCATTTCCAGACAAACCGTTTTCCTGTGAGTACTGCGGGAAGCGGTTTAAAAAGCGCCAAGAGTTAACAGTTCACATACGAATTCACACCGGTGAGAAGCCCTACAAGTGTTCCGTGTGTGACCGGGCGTTTTCTCAGAGCTCCTCGATGAAGACCCACATGCGAACGCACACAGGTGAAAAACCTTATAAGTGTCGGCTGTGCTCTGCAGCCTTTTCAGTGTCTCATGCGTATCACAAGCACCTGTCCAGTGTTCACTCGACCTCAGCAGCGGCCCAAGGAGCAGCCTCATCATCTTCAGGAGGGCAGATCGCCACCAACAGCAATACTTGATCTTTGCCCAAGAAAAGTAAGAAGAAGAAATGGAAGCACCTTTGAACAGAGAGCATGTAGTTGAGTTTTTCTAGAGCAAGCCAATCTGATTAATTTTGTAGCTGATGTTGTAGTTAATTAATCGAAGCGACATTCATTCGTCAGTTACTATGTATCATGCGAGAATCTACTGATATGCTTTTCTGGTACGCAACTGGCAGTTTTCAAACTGTCAACTAAGCAAGCATTTTAAACGATTGACGAGTTTTTGCTAAATTTTTAGTTCCACTGCAATAAAAACGAAGGTCAGATGGATTTGTGGAGATGGTAGCGCGAGTTGAGTGTAGCTTTAAATCATTCTTTTATGTATTTAATTTGATTCTTAAGTGTTCAAGTTTTTGACCATCATCGCAATTAAATTTGCATTGCATGTTATAGCACACTATGTTACGTTATTGTAGCAAATTATAGATTTTTTCGTAGACTGATTTCATTACCAAATGTAAGGTTTCTCTTATGATGCCATGAATCTTGTAAGATTAATTTACTAGAGTATATTATCAACGTTGTATTTTATTTGTGACGACTTAAAACTCGTTTTAGTGAAAATGACACGCGCAGCAATACAGGGCACATTTGCAAAAATGAATGTTGAAAAAACGAAGCTTTAACAATACAAAAATGTCTATTTTAGAGGAGTACACATATGAGCAAATTTAATTATTTTATCTTTTTAGATGGCAACTCTTTATGCTTGAGTTGGCTTTACTACATCTACAAGATACACTTGTAAAAAACCTGTAAAAAGTATGGTGTCAAAAACTAATTAAATTTATTCAAGATGGGACTTTGTGCAAATCATTTCAAGATGCTGTGTAGTCAAGAATTTAAGTTTATTGCGACTTTGTGGCGATCTGGGTCTGTATTTACTACGTGATGAGAGAAGGCAAGACAAGAAACTTTTTAAGCAAAAAAATAGGTAACTGTCTTCTTCTTTTATACCTGCAAAACAAACTCGAAAATAGTTTATCGTGTAATATGTAAGGAGAATGCAGAAAACTCTGTTCTGTTGATGACTATTGCATTTACTTGACTTGAAATATAATTATATTGAGCATTTATCTCAAGGAAAGATGGAAGCATATTATGAAAGGTGTAATGATTTCCACACAGCCGTGTTTTACGCATACACTTGCAGTCCCTGCTGGTGCACATAAAATTCAATTAAGCGCAATTACCCCGACTTCAAAATTTCCGAAATAAGAACCTCAGAGCGCATGCATCCTTCTTTGGCCGCATGCATTAATAGTTATGCATTTTTGAATGTGCTGAGTTTTGTTAGTTTTTTTTGCTTATGGACGAGTGTTAAAAAAATCTATATTTTACGATCACACGAAGATGTAAGTAATAACAACTTTCCAGGAAGTAAAAGTAGTTTTATTAGTAAGTTAACAATCTTTGGTTGAGGTCACAAAATTAAAGGAGCAAAAACTGGAAACGCAGCGAAATTGGGCACGGTAACATTCACACAATATTAGACCCAGTTTAGGAATCAGTAAGGTCAAGACCATGCATAACTTTTTCGATATCACGTTTTTGTGATAGCGACAGTCGGTCAGGCAGTGGGAACTGAACTGATTTTGTACGGAATTCGACGAACTGAAGGAAGCCCTTTTCTATCAGTGATACTTGCTTTTTTTGCTTGAAAATGGGAAGAAAAGTTTTATTTTGTACGATGGGAAGTGGGAACTGACAATCCGTCCAATTCCCAAAAAACATGTATAAGGTAAAAAGTATAAAGGCTTCTCGCTAACAAGTATGCAAATGCGTGCAAACACGATGGAAGTTTCAGAGTAAAGAGTATTATTTGCCCAGGTTCCATCC